>JAABKK020022252.1:0-18025 GCA_011634745.2 Catotricha subobsoleta | reverse complement strand
ACTGTCTAATAATAATATTTACGTTATTTCAATTACAGTAATCCATTATTTAGTTTAACACACTGAATCTATTAAACCGTTTATGACATAAAGATAGTATTTAAATTATAAAGATTTAAATTCTGATGAAAATTGACAGTTTAAATATTCTTAATATTAACCATTCCCTAAAATCCATTTCAATAAATTCGATTTAAAAACATTTTTGAAATTTTCAACAAAATAAAATGAATTTTAGTCACCAATAAATATTCGAATTATGAATATTATAATTTACATTTCGCCAAATTTTGATGCATAAAGTTACCATGGTAACCTCTTCAGGGTATTTGATTAACATTGAAATTGAACCAAATAATAATTAAATAATACATTTACGAACTCAAGGTAATTGGTATAATAAATTATCTTCTTTTTTTTTCATTCTTGTATAATGAAAATACTAATAACATCAAAATATAATTTAGTTAAGACCGAATCCATAGTAATCATAGTAATAAAGTGATATTATTTGTTCGAAAAGGAATGGAAAATGGAGAATGGAGATAGAGGAGTATGTGGTTTGTGTTCATGTTAATATACGATACTTATAATAAATATTAGGAGATATCTTTCGTTTATTTTCTTATATATTCATATAAATTTCATTTTACATATATTGATAAGTTTCTATTAGAAAGTTTAATATTGAAACTATATAATGTTTTTAAATGGATTATACTTAGTTAATATTAAATGGTTTCATTTTGTGATAAGATGCAAACAGGGTGTGATTTTGGATTGTTGATATTTAAGCTTGATACCTCTAAAATTCGATGCAAAATTTTAAACGATAAGCTAATGAGATATGAGAGTGAGGAAGGATTAAATGGAAAAATAAAGCAAAGTATGTTGTCATCTTTTAACGCACTCTTCTCAATTTTATGAAAAAAAAAAAAAATCGAATAACAAAATTACGATATTACAGAAAAAAATGTTGTAAAAATATATGCACAAGTCAAATGAATAATTTTAGAAAAACACAAAAAAAGATTGCTGTTGCTTATCAACAAAAAATGAAAATGACATTAAGAAAAACATCATCCGGACCATTATAATTGAATTAAATGAGATTCGCCTTTAGCCCCTTGAGGACATATTTTTTTCTCTCTATTAAATATTGGAAAATATCGTCTGTGTTTTTATTTTCGAAAAAATGTATTGGAAACGACATTTATTTATGCTTGGCATATAATAAAAAAAAATAAAAAAAATATGTTTCCATTAGTCATATTAGGTTTTCCGTTGATAATTAAAGTATAATATTTAATATTGGATCAAATCAAAACACTTCTGGAAAGATTCTCTCTGCTCATGTATTAATAACAAAATCACTGTGGAATTAAATAGGGGTATACTATATTTTCTTTCACTATAAAACGCCCTGTATTACATAACACACAGAATAGAAAATTAATTTGAAATTAATCGATTGATCCTTTCGTTGTAATATTAATTATAAACTTGTTGGATATTATATTTCAATATATAGTTATTTACATTACTTAAGTGTTTTATACACTTATATTCAATAGCACTAAAGACTATAAACCATTCCAAATGTTATACAGATTTATATAAGTAATATATGTATATATAATTATATATGTATAAGAAAAGAAAAGTAAATACAAGTTTCAATTATGTAAAGAGTGATAAATTAACTACCCATAATTTTATACCTTCTGATAAATATCTCACAAATAAAAACATTTTATAAATCATTTTGCAAAATGTTTTCAAACTGAATAAAGTATAATTTTATCACGTTTTTTTTCTCATGTTCTTTTCTTTTGCGTTTTTTTTTTCTTCTATTTTTTGCAATCGAGTTCTTTACCATTCTGCAAGAATTATAATTTAAATATTTTGTTTGGTTAGCGTGTTTCTTGTTTTAAAGCAAGTTTTTTCTTGGTATTTTAACAATTTTCTTACATTTTTTTTATTTTTTTTTGATGTGTTATTAAAATATTTTAGTAGGTGGTCATTGTTTTTAAATACGATGTAAATAAGCAGCATAAAAACTTATTTAAAAGAACATAATTAAAATATTATTATTAGCAATTTAAAGTAGCTAAATTTACAAATGCTTATTTAATTTTAAAGCTTTCAAAATTTATGCGTGGCGAATAAAAAAAAAAAAAAGAAAGAACGAAAAAAAAAATAGAAAAACTTCACTATGGAAAGCAAACAAGCTTAGGTTTGTTTATTATTTAGCTTGAGAGCGAATGCACAGAACATTATGCTTCAGGTAACTTTTTATAGCTTTATACTTTTCAATGTCTTATGTAAATTTTTCATTTAACGAGAAATGAGAAAATGTGTTTTTTTTTCTGTTTTTTTTGTTTTTTGTTTCTCTTCTCATGGATAATAGAATCAACGTAAATTAGTGAATTTCGCCCATTAGGCATATACTTGGATAAAGTTGATTGGAATGTTGATTTAATAATTTGAACTCATCTAGTTTTACAGACAACCAGAACATTAAATTGAATTTACGTGTTATGAAAATTTGTATATATGTCTTAAATTTCATATGTTTAACAAATTCAATAATTTGTGATTATACTGGATTTCAAACGACAACAATTCAAAATTGCAACCATTGCAACTCCAAAACGCAGCAAGAAAGATTTTTCAATTTTTTATTTTTTTTGGTTTTACTCAAAAGAAATTCTTTATTTCCTTTTTTTTATAAGGGAACGTAAAACAATAGATTATTAAAATTAATCGAGGGTAATTATCAAGGCAATTTTAAAAGACTGACAAAAGTTAGTCATTTCAAGAACAAAAAAGAAAAAACCAGAAAAGAAAGAGGTGTAGAGTAATTTTATTTTCTAAATGAAACTCTCAACCTCAACCTTGTTTTAATCCAGCTATTTTACTTCATTTTTGCATGTGGACGGATTTTGTTGGTCGAGATACCAAAAGACGCGGAATTTTTTTTTCTTCAAAAAAAGTTTTTTTTTTTTTGGACAGTTTCGATTTTGCATCGTGGCACCCAATTTTCTTCTTTTTTTTTGCACTTTTTTTACATATTGAGTTGGAACTCGGGTATGGCCAGACGGATCTTAATGGTCAATATACCAAAAAGACGCATTTCTGTGAAAATATATGTACTGGCCTTTTTTTTTAACCTGAAATTTTTTTTTTTTTTTTTAATTTCTTACAAAAATGAAGTCGTGTACCAATTAATTGGCAGCTTGTTTTCTTTCCAAAAACCATGAAATCGATCGATTTTCCTATTTAATAGATAGTGACTGTTTCTTCACTCATCGTTCCTTTAAAATATTTCTTAATTTCAACAGTCATGTTATTGTTATTCGCCCAGTGGATAATAAGTATAGCAAAAATTTCTGTCCATTAAACGAAAAAACTGTCTTAACAATCAAATTCAAATATTATAAATATAAATTTAAAATTCTAGAGAAGTTTTAATTTGCAATTACAATTTAGAAAACGCGTGCCATTTTATAAAGTGGATAGAGCAAAGCAGCAGCAGCAGCACACCACCTGGAATTATTTCATGAAAATTATATCATAGATTAAAGGTAAACTTGTCCTTTTATATAAAAAAAAATCTATACTCTGTATTCATTGTCATCTTCTGCTCGAAATGACATAATCACATTATACAAAACTCAATTAAAACAAAGTTACGAATAAAATTGTTAAAGGAAAATTAAAGAAAAATTTCATTATAGTTTTACGAATTATCTAAAATCCCTAAACTACTTTCTTTGCTCCAATTCTTTTTTGTCTTATTTAAAATTAGTATAAAATTGTTAAATAAAAGAAGAAAAGAACAAAAAAAAACCAAGATAATCATTTACCATTCGCAAGTCAGTCAAGTGTGTAATAATCATTCTAATTTTATACAGAATTAAAGAAAAGAGAAAAACTTTTCATTACAACGGTTTCTGTAATAAATCTTTGTTAAATCATAAAAATAAAAAATAAAAAAAATATAAAAAATGCTACAAATGATAGGATACATTTATTTCATAATATTTGGTATATAAAAAGCTCTTGAGACGACTAACCACCCAAAAACATGGTAAGAATATTAAATCCAGTGAAAATCATAGTAGTCTAAATTAAATTATCTGCATTTCCAGGGTCGGGGCCGTGTCCACCCATATAGGCCAACAGGCCAAGGTCTGGAGCGGCAAATTTCTCAAAAGGCGGCCAAATCGATTCCCGGCATACGGCGGCTAATAAAAAGGTGGCAAGTGGCTGGACTATACTCGAGGTTTGGGTTTGGGTTTGTAGGATGGAGAGATGAAATAGTATAGTATTTTTTTAGTTTTGCAAAATATGATTTGCATACAGCACGGTTTTTTTTTCGCGGTAGTTTTGAAGAAATAGTATGATTTTTCAGTTTCTCAAAAGTTGGCTAGGGGACAGCGCGAGTTTTTCCTTCTTTTTTTTCACACTGTTTGGAAATGAAAAGTTTTTTTTTTTGGCGGCAAAGTTTATCTTGCACAATAGTTAATTTCATTTTGAAACAGCGTCAATTCCTTAATCTTGCCTATAGTGCCAAGATCCAACGGGCACGGCACTGTGCATTTCTGTATACTTATATTATTGAATTGAAAAGTCTATAATATTTCTACAGTCTAAATAAATCAATGATGTTGTGTTGTATTAAAATGAATTATCATCAGGGGATGACTTATGCTGTATATGGACTTTTGATTTTGATTATCCTGCGGAATGTCTAATGTTCGCATTGTTCATTTTATATAATAATGGTAGTTGCATTATATATGTAGATTGTAGGTACATATATTTATTATTTATAATACGAAAATTTGAATATGTCCTGTCCTGTCCAGTCATACAGAGAATTCTATATTTGGTTTATATTTTAGAATATGAAAATATATATGGGCTATATTTGTAAATAAATATAGGTATATATAAATCCAATAAAATAATTCACTAAACATGAATTGTACATAGATGTAGCAATATTTGTTGTTACATTTATAGTAAATTTAAGTTTAGGTATATGCGTATGGTATATCCATTCATAGATATATATACTACACAACCAAGCAGAGATAGTTTATGTAATATTGAATTGAAAATTTATATATTGCACTGCAGGGTATAAATGCAAATATCCGGTTTGTATTGAAATTGTGGTTTGACTTTGAACATAATTCAGATATAAATAGATGAAGGATAGAATCGTTTGAGTTAAATTTTCAATCAAATATTTAAGTAGTTAGCCTTTTTTTGTTTATTTTGACTGTCTAGTTGATTTTTTTTTTTAAACAGTTCAATGTCTTATGATATTAACCAGACACTGAAAACTTCATCTAAATTCTAAACCATGAACCTATAATAAGTTTATACGGATTACAGATGTATGTATTTTTAGGTTTATTTGCCTTTAGTTCAATTTTCGAATATTTTTATTGGAAGTAGTTTTCATTAATATTTCTTCGTTTCAAAAGTGTTAAATTGACTAACCATTATTTTCATAATACAAAAAAAATAAAAATATGTCTACAATCTACTCGTACACATGGCTCGCGTAAACGCGTAATTTTTGATTCACATGTAAAAAAAAAATAGACTTACGAGGCTTACGGAGCCCATATAATGTATTTTAATAATAATAATAATTGAAATTCCTGATTTAGCATAAAAATTCCTGTCTATGCACTTCTTAACCGCATAGCTCTTAAACAAAAAAAAAAAATATTTATTACCATTAATGCAAAATCCTTCAATGCTCGTACCTATTATAAAGGTAAGTATATATAATTATATATATATAAAAAAAAAGAAGAAAATTACATAAAATTAAAATTCAAAACTCTTCTCTTCAAGCCTTTGCATGAAAACTTTCTTATTTTTAGGTATTCGAAACTTAACTTTTTCTTTACTTGGAATGAATAACGAAAACAAAAAAAATTTAAACAGACAAGCCGCAATGAATATTTTAAGACCAACCCATGATAGCATATACTTCAAGGAAAATTCTTATTTTCAAATTATTAATGATTTATGTACTTTACTTTGTTCAATATCACGTAGATTACTATAATTTATAACATATAATATATACAAGAGATGAATTCATGTAACGAAACCTTTCCAATTCCACGGAAAGAATGAACAAAGTGGTTTTTTTTTATACTTCTCAAATGTTCAACGGGTTTAAGTGTAATATAGGCAAGACACCCTACCCTGCAAGAGATATTCCATATTATATTTAATATTGTGTTGCATATAATTGACCATCTATATTTAACCGATCAAATAGAATCAAAGGTATTAAAATAAAAATACAATTCTATTTGTTTTCACTTTTTAATTTTAAAGATGCAACTCAAGGCTGAATTATTAATGGTCACATACTATCCAATTGAACATGACTTGATTGACCGATCAATTATGCAACATTAGTTTAATACCAATAAAGGAATACTGATTTCTATAGAAATGCGATTAAATTTAACAGGTTTAGTTATGTACACTACATGAACTTATTGTAACACAACCATTTGAATCTATACATTTAATTTCACAATAGAATATACAGTTATAATGTCATACAGTAAATCCATTTAAATAAAATAAACCTTAAGAAATGTTTTCTTCATATATTTAAACTTGATGTGTATTTCCGAGAAATTATACAAACCGAAAAAGCACAAGGAAAAGTTTGTTTCGTTTTCTTCATACTTTTCTTTATTCTCTTCTTTTTTTTTTAATAAATAATAAGTACTTTTGAGTTTTCAAAACTAAATTAGAATATGGACAGAATTTGAATAAAATCGTTGTCTAACAAAATAGAAGTCAAAAGTTAAATTTTATTTAAAAAAAAAAAATGTTTAAAAATAAAAATGATATTAAAATTGTTTCTAAATATAGTCGCTTTTACATTCAATTAAAAATGTTCCAAAAAGTTAACGAGAAAATATTCAATTTTAATTTGTTTTCTTTTTAATTAATAAATGTTGAAATGTATGAAGGAACATTTATGGAAGACTATTAGCATGCAAAAATGAAATTTCATATACAGAATTTTAATGATTTCACATTCAAAAACATTGTCAATCCTAACGAGCGAAACTTCAAAACTATATATGCATTATTTGAATAGAATAAAAAGTAGAACTGAATATGGAGTTTCACAATCAAATAATTAACTAGAATAATATGCATGGCTGTTTGTTGTTACCCATTTCCACACGTTTAAATGTCAACTGCCAGGTAATAGCAGCAAAGAAAAAAGAAGAAAAGAAAAACGAAAAATACAAACACACACAATCAAGAATAATTGTGTATAGCATTTCATCATGAAATGAGTGATGATACTTGTCAAGAATTAAAAAAAAAAAAAAAAAACATTTTATTTTCATTTTTGTTACTCAACTGATGAATGAGTACAAAAAAAAATTACTGTTATGAAACTACACTTTTCTATTCCCAAAGTGCATTAAGCACACTACATGACTTTGAGTAAAACACATAAATATATATTACAAAACATTAAGTATATAGGTAGGTATATCCAAATACGAAAACTATTTATCTATAACTATATATAGTGAGGTAAAGCTAATATTATACGTTTCTTCTTCTATCTATATGTTATATTGTTTTATATGAAAGCAAACTATACAAAAAAAAGAAGTATATACGCTTATTTTTATGTAAGACAATATGATAAAAGCAAAGAGATAACAATTTTGCTATAAAGAGTTATGGCCTCTTGCAAAAAAAAAACAAAAAAAAAACTTTAAAAATGTTTTGTTAGTTTATGTACGCGCTTGAAATAAAATTTATCTTTGTGCCAGACAATACGAACATTTTCATAGGTAAAATTCCGTATCTCGTCCGCTATATCTTAACATTTATAAAATATATTTACGTTACGTTTTATTTGTACAATGTAAAACGTACTTCAGTTTAATATTATACATATATAGAAATGGATAAAATACATATAAAACCCATACACGCCGGATATATCAGAGTGTTATTAAACTATTTATAAACGTATAAAATTATTTAGTCTATTTTTATTTTTGAAGCGAAACAATAAGAAAACTTTTCGAAGAGAGATGAATAAGATGAAAAAAGAAAATTGTGATCGGTACTAACTCACGTAATTAATCGTATTTACTTAATTAAACTTCAAATTTATAATTGGAAAGAAAATATATATGAAGTGATTTTTTCTAGTGTGAATTTTATATTACCATCAGGATGAAGTAGTTTGTTAATTATAACGAACTCAAATAAATTTCATGTTGAATAAATATTATCTCGTTTATTAAGATTTTAATAATTGATTAAAATAAATTTTCAATTATTCATCTTTTGAAAGATTGTAAATTGATGGTGTATTTGTATAGACGATGGTATGTACAATGTAGTTTTCTTGCGCCATAAACGTAGATAAAGGAATTTATTATTGATTCTGAATAACTTGTTAAATACTCAAACCTGACGTGTTTATCATCTAGTATAAATTTAAAAAATCTAGGAAATGCAGTATTGCAGTAAGACTTCTCAGGGCGATAAGTATCAATAAGTTGAACCCAGGAATCTTGTGTAACCTGAGCTTTTGATGGGCATCAAATCGGTTAAGCTTGACTAGAATGAATCTTATAACTCGGGTTTCATGAACCCGTACTATATTGATGGGATTCACGAAACCCAAAGTATAAAACTAAAGATTTACACCCCATTCAATCATAGTGTTTTATAGAACTTATTCTAAGGAACATTTGACAGTAAATACATGAAATATCAGTTCCAGGTTCATAAAATAAGTATTATTATAATACTAGATTGAATGGGGTGTTAGTCTATGAAAAGATTCACTTACACGAGACTCGAGAGATGCTTAACACTCTCATTATTGAATCTAATTTATAAGCTTTAATCGAGCTTCCACCCTTATCTTCTAAATTAGTTTGAATCTGAAACATTAGAATACTAAATCAAAAATAAACAAACAAATTGGAAAGTGATGGTTCGATTACGAAGTTTGTTTGCCCAGTATAACACAAATACACTTTTCTTAAGTTTCACTAATTTTAAAGATTTAACTTAAAATGTAAAAGATTTCTTTACGTATTCTAACTGAGTAAATCGTAGCAAACATTGATAATCGCTTAAAGCAAAATATGTTGTTCTCTGTTAAATAAACAAAAAAAAAAAAAAAATAGAAACCGCAGTAACACATTGAAGGGAGAGTTAAAAATAAAACAAATAAAAATATATATACTTTTAGTTAGCAAACAAGCCATGGAATGGATTCTAATTGAAAATAGAAGAAAGACCCCGCCAAGATGTACGGGATTTAGGATATTTATTAAGAAAACAAGTAATCTAGTAGTAAAGTTGAAGGCAAGGTTGAAAGGTTAGTTCAAACCAAAACAAAAAAAAAAAAAACAATAATGTTTTGTTCTGTAATAGTTACATAAAAATAAAAGGAATGTTAAATAATGAATATAAAATAGTATAAGAAAAGAGCTGCATTATAAAAAGTTTTAACATTTATAATCAATATAAAAATATAGAGAAATTATAGTTTTATAGAAAATTGTATTCGAAACATTATTTGGCAAATTTGTTGTTTTTGTAAACAAGAAAAAAATTGTATCACGTTTCACAGTTACACTGAATCCAATTCACATATTTTCGATTATTATATTGGCAAAGCAATATAAAAATATATTTTAATTCCCAAATGGAATATATATTATTGTCAATAATATATTCTATATACTTCTATATACATATTTATATATATGCATTTTTAAAGGACACCTCACCACCAATCCATGTTTGTATGGGGCGTGAGTATAGTTCCATTTTATATCCACATGCATGCCACTAAAAGAGGTCGATACGAGGCACCCGATAGGTATAATATTTATTATTTGTGTCCGATGCACAAAATCCACGAATATCAATATATTTATATTGTAGGTATATAAATAAATATATACCTTTTACCTGCATTGCACTTTAGCTAATTTATTTAATTTCTCCAGAGATTTTTCACATTTTTCATTTTGTTATAAAACACATAACTTTTATTAAAAAAAAAAAAAAAAATGTTGTAGGTTGTGAAATTTAGATTAAATTTATTTCATGATTTTTTTTTTTCTTTTTTTTATAAATTTGTCAATTCCCAATATAATTAAATGCCATATTTATTTAAAACGAAAGCGGCAAGATTCAATATTCAGTGACATTATACAAAATATCATTAAATAGGATGTGTTATGTAATTATGTTTATGTCCATGGTTTGGTATGGATGTGTTCGTTATATTCACCGTTTTAAATGTAAACGTGACAAATTTTTAGTCATATGAAACTGCGGTCAACTAAATTTCGTTTATTAAAATCAAATAGATGATGACGATGATCATCAAACTTTACTTTAATAACATTTTAATGGTCTTTTGACGTAATGTCCTTTACGCATCCGCTATCAATAGAATCAACGATTTAGAAAAAAAAAACGAAGAGACAGAAAAAATCCACTTAGTTTGCAACAAATCCAATTATTTAAATGCCAAAATAATCTTTTAATTTTACAACGAATACATTTGTATAAGAGGACACGACCATGGAGATTCAAACTCGTCGAACATTGTATCGTATTGTGCACAAGCTTTTCATTGTAAGCTTTATTTGTATTCCATATTTTAATTTAAAAAAATAAAATATATATGAATTATAAGTACTTGCACTCAAGAATAAAATGAAAAAAATGTTACTTCAATTAGATATAACTAACTTAAAATGACTGCTTAAAAAAATAAAAAAAAAAAAATAATAAAAATATTTTTCTTTTATTTTCCATTTCATATTTTATTGTTATGAAATTCATAATATGGATGAAAGGTGATGTGTGTTATTGTGCTCATACATCACGATCAGGGATGAGCGGTTAAAAGTGTCTTGTCACGTTACAAAATTTACGAACTGAGCTGAGTCACGGCATTCTAATACATTAGAATGCCGTGACTGAGTTTAAAGGTTTTAAACGCTTATAGCTCCGAAATCATCAGAGATACAAAAACAAACTTTGTATGTACGAAATGTAGACCTTGGGGATCTTCATATTGTGCGATCAGAAAATTATTAGGATTTTATGTTTTTTTTTTCAAGATATTTGCCAAAATATGCGTGTGAGTGTAACGTGATAGATCGGAGCATTGACTATACGAGTATATAAATCGAATTTTAGATCATTTAAAAGAAAATTTAAATGGAAAATAAATTTAATTTTGTGCGGATAGTTCGATTTAATTAAATTAAGCAGTTTTTTTTTGTTTTTCACTGAAAAATTAATAAACGGAAAGGAATGTTTGTTACTTTAATGTTTTGTTGTTATTGAACTGACGCTTGAATACTTCCAGTAAACGAGGATTTGAGTGTATTTTATTCGCTTAACAGTGTAAAATGTACGCTAGTCCATATTTTTGATGTACTTTAGAAATGTACTTGAGTTGTACGTGAGTACCACAAAAAAAATAAATGTAATGTACTGTGGCCCATCCCTTATCATCATTCATCGCGACCTATCTAACTACCCACAAAAGTAATAATAAATAAAATAATATAGAAACAAATTTATTTTCACCCGCACTAAATTTTCACGAACCAAGCAATAATAAAATAAAAATAAAACTGTGAAGAAAGAAAAAAAAAAAAAACAGAAAAGACGACGAAATACTTATGGTGTTATGTAGAAGAACTCAAATGACCTGAAGAAAAATTATTATTAAGATTATTATCTATATGAATTCATCGTTGACAGTTGAAAAATTTCTTCGATCTACAAAAAGATGTGTATATTTATTTATTATTTTCTTCATTTTTATTTTTTTATGGTAAGGGGACGTATGATGACGAATAAAATAAAAAAAAAATAAAAAAGAAGACGAAAAATTTATAAAAAGTTATGTCAGCGGAAAATTATGTAAATTTCTTTCTCAAACTTTTTTTTTTTCTTTCGAATAATATTTTATTTTACACGCATAACAGCGTAAACGAAGTAAATGAATTTACTATCTGAAACATAAAAAAAATGTTCCATTTTACTTCTTTTTTTTTCTTTACGGTTTTTCTCTGTTATTTTTTTTTTTTTGTATTTGGTAACGACAATTTTCGGTGTGCTAAATAAAGGAACGTAAAAGAAGACGAAAAAAAAAAAAAATTGTGTTTTTATATTAAATTTATTGAAAAGTTAACGTGCGAGAATTGCGTAAATTTGACTATTACGGATTTTAAATGAGTTTAGGATCTATGAAAAAGATTTCAAATCTTTTTGCATAATTATTTTTGCCCAGAGTAAGTATATAGGCATTTTATAAGTTATAAATTTTCGAAAATAATAATAAAAGTAAAAAAAAAAAAAAATTATTTAAATATCTCATACTTTTCAACTCAATAAAAAAAAAATGTTTAGATTAAATCTAATTTGTACTTTAATTAACAATTTTTTTTTTATCAATTACATTTCGACATAAAAATTAAATGAAATTTAGTTCTGGAATAAGTGGGTTAAGAGAAATAGTGATTGATTTAATAAATAAAAGTAGAACTTTTTTTTAGATACAGTATAAGTAATTGGTAATTATTGCTTTTCAACATTTTGGAAGTGTGTGCACATGTGTTCACTCACAGTGATCTTATGCTTCGTTATCCCAAATAGCCTTTAATTTGGCTTCTAAATCGTTTGAAATTTAACACAATATCTTTCTTAGTTTTTCCTATAGAAAATGTATGGGCGAGAGATCTGGACTACTATTCTATGAATAATATTTGGAAAAGTGCTTATCGGATATGATTTTCACCTGATAATATATTTTGCTAGATAAATAAGGAACACTTACTGTGAAGAAACCATACGAAAATATTCACACTTTTAAAAGTTGATACTATTGAGCCGTGACTCAATTGTAGACGTAGTATTTTGCGTCTATTTTTAAATAGATGTAATATTTTGCCACCGGATTAAATTTTTAAAAACATTCTAATTAATAAAAAAAATGTTTTTAATTAATTTTTTTTTTGATATCTTAATAAAATATTGAATTTTCCAAATATATAAATCTTTTTGTTTTTAAACAATTCATAAAAGACGTAGTTTTATGGCGTAGGGCTCGTACCTTAGTGGATATTTTCGATTTTTTTTTTCTTTTATGTGTTCCACACTTAAAGGAACAAAATTACATTAATTGGTGACACACCAAGGGAGAAACGTTTCACTTACAGGATTTTTGGAAAACGGAAAAGCCGGAAAATGAAAATTTTCAATTTTAAAATACTTTTCAGATATTTTCCAACAATAAAAGTGTTTCACTTAGAGGCGTTATACTGTTTTTAAAAAAAAAAAGGATTGGGTTCATTAAACTTAATCCCATATAAGAAGTTTTGGTTTAAAAAGTTTTTATTTAAAACAAAAGTAAATGGAAAGAAAGTTATTATTGAATTTTATTCGAGTTGTTTAACTACTCACAATTACATGTGCTATATTATTACCATTAAAAATACATAATTGGTGTTAATTTTATTATAATTTTTTATTAAAATTTAACAATAACATTTAATTTAATCCTTTATTACAATAATAAAAAAAAAACTTAAACTACATTTAAATACAGTTTTATTTTCTGCTGTATTTTTTTGATTAAATTTGTAGCTACCTACACTGACAATAAATTTCACTATAATCTCTCGACAATATAAGTAAATCGTCTTTAAAACTTTTATCAGATCATAAATTAGTGCACTTAATTTTGTTTTAAGGTATATCTACTTTCGGTTAGTAGCTACACAGAAAACTATATGTGCATATAATACAGACTGTACGAAAGATACGGACGTTTATTCACATTGCACCTAGTAGATGGACCTACATCGCAAAACTTATTATTTTCCATTACTTCTTTAATAATTCCCTAACTCTTATGTAACGAGTACCCCGAGTAGACTGAACATTTTAAACGATATCAAAATCATTAAACTATTTGGTTATAACATATATTTAATATATTTTAGTTTGTCGAAATGGGTACTAAACTAACATAAGTAGTAAAGTGGTTCGTTTTTTCATATTTAAAAAAAAATGCTTTAATTTTTCTACCGCCCCTCATTCTAAAGGGTGACAGTTACTTAAAAAAAACCTAAGTTTTTTGGCGGAGCCAATTCCGTTAACGTTTGACCCCAACGCAATCGGCTTGAAATTTAAAAGAAAATATGAATAAGAAAGTGTGAATTTTCTTAGTTTTACATATTCTTAACCTTGCAATAGATGCTAGAATATCTGTGGGAACCTATTGTTGTTTCTCTATATCTTCCAAAACTGTTCAAACTATAAAAACTGCCATAATTCCGCTAAAATTGAACTTAAAATATCTTAAAAGATATTTTAAATTCGACGAAGATCGGTTGAGATTACTTTTTTAGCGAATAAATGGCAAAACTTACTGTCCTGGAAGGTATTAATGAATAGCTGCAGGTTGTCAAAGATATTATATCATCTATTCCGAGGATAATGAACATTTCTTTAAAATTTCATATAATTTTCAAACCGATTACGTTGGAGTCAAACATTGCCCGAATCGGCTGCGTCAAGAAACTTAAGCTTTTTTAAGCCCAGTGTCCACCATTCAGAACAAGGGGAGATAGAAAAAACGAAAAAAGTTAAAAACGAACCACCTTAATAAGTAGGTATATGTTTAAATATTCAGAGCAAAATGAAGGATAAGTTTCATATAGTTAACAAACACCATATAATATTTAAGTACCGTTCTTTTGGTAAATGCTCATAAAAAAAAACTATTTTTCATATACCTATAAGCGCACATATCGTACTGAGACTTTTACTTGAACATTATTATTACTTCGGTTATGGTTTTATAATAGCTATGAAAACAAGTTAAATTAGATTTTACCAAAAAAGTTTAATTTAAATTTTAACTGCAAATCTGCTCAACAACCATATAATGCATTAAAAACGAAAATATTTTTAATTATTTTAGTGAGATTTTATATTTAACAAACTAATGTGTTACTTAATTAAAGTTTTGTATTTAAAAAAAAAAAAACCATCGGCTTAGTTTTGCTTTGATATCAATAGCATCATTTATTGAAAACAATATTTAAACTAATTTTCGACCATTACTGATTAATATAAGTATTTTAATTGGGCTACTGGTCAAGTAGCTACCAGAGGTCTGCATGGACAAATACCGATAGTTTCTTCGTGAGCGAAAGGAGCATTGATGTAGCTTTCATCCTTATTGTGCTCATGCAAAATCTAACGATAAATTGTCCATGGAAATGTCCATGCAGACCTCTGGTACCTACTTGACCAGTAGCTCGTTTAAAATATACACAATATTTAAACTTTCAAATGCTTATAATGCGTGATAGATCCAATCCTATATTTATCCTTAAGATTATTTTTAAAATGAATTGGCTCAATAGATTTTGAGTTTAATTCTTAATTCGAATCGATGCACATTGACAATACGATGGTAATAGAAATAAAGATTTAACCGCATTTCCTTCATCATCAAGACTTAATAATAATTGATGCTTATAGTTTTGTATGCATCGTGATTCATAAATATTGCTATATCTACTTGAATATGAACACTGATAATTACCATAAGTACACATCTCAACTGTAATACCTTGCGTATAATTTTCTTGATTAATGATGTACATCCATTTTTCTCTGATTGTAATACCAATTTGTGGAAATATAGTTTTTTTTTTACTACTGCACGATTTTCTATCATCCGTTCTTTCATCGTTTTGTTGACTTAAATTAAATGGAGTTATTTCCTCAGCGTATAAATTAGAATTTTTTGGAAAATTCGGTAGAATGGATTTAACATATTGCGTTGGATATTCAACAACATTTTCACAAAATGTTGAGCCAAATTTTGCACATTTTATTGCTGGTGTAGCCGATTCAAATTTATCATTATTATTCTCGTATTCATTTTCGTCCGTATCCTCTGGAAAAAAAATATCACTTTCTCTTTTGCATCTGGTATTATTTTGACAGCCGGCTGTGGTTAATGCTGTTAAACTCTCATTTCGATCCGTTAAACTTTCTGCAACAATACGATTTTGTTTACCAAATGTTGTAATATTAGCAATACTCTTGATTAACATCAACGATCCATTTCCGGCACTATTTATAATTCTGAAATTGGTTGTGGCTGCTTCTAAATGTCGATATTGTGGTTTTCCGTCAATTACAATCAACATAACAAATAAATTAATCCAAATATTGTGGAATATTTCTATCATATTTATGCAAATAGAATTTCTTTAGTTAATATAAATTTTAATAAATAAATTTATTTCGTTGAAAAATTTGTTTGCTTGCAATAATTTTTAATGTCACCAAACAAAATTTGTTTACAAATTTTGACACTTGTTATACAGCATGTAAATAAAGCAGAGCTCAATATCACAATAAAGAAAATCACATAAAACATAAAAGTATTAATAACGTCAAACCGATAACAAATGAATTTACACTTGTTGTATTTGACAATTCATTTAAATTCACT
The DNA here is from genome assembly GCA_011634745.2 of Catotricha subobsoleta. Taxonomy (NCBI): domain Eukaryota; kingdom Metazoa; phylum Arthropoda; class Insecta; order Diptera; family Cecidomyiidae; genus Catotricha; species Catotricha subobsoleta. Next base: position 1,398 of record JAABKK020022252.1, on the reverse strand, counting down.
ATTTTTAGCGTACTTATGCGATTGTATATTTTTAATTTTTATAAGTACTCACCATTAACTACCGTACTATTTATCAAATTAAATAATCGTTGATATGTAAAATAATATTTATTTTTGAATATTACTTTGAGAGCACTTGAAATTTTTTTTTATTTTATTTTATTTGCATATGATTTTGTAAACAAATCGGTAAATAATTATACATTAAACTTTATACGTATTTAATATAAAAAGCATGCGAATATTTTAGAGAACTGTCAATTGATAATTTTAACTATGAATGTGTGTACATATAAATTGAACGTACACCTTTTAAAGATAATATGATCAGAAACACGATAAATATATCGGAATTGGATGATATGCAGGATAAAGTATTTAATTTCCATTAGGCATGTTTAATATGTCCTTAAATATGGTACGGATTGGCTATGCGATATTTGTACGTACTGGTAATTAATGAAATTGAGTTATACATATTTAAAAATGGTTATATGAGCGTTTAGTAATACAGTAGTACATATTTGCTATGTGACCACCCTTCGGTACCGGTTCAATTTATGAAAGATTTTATCGCAATAAATATAAAATAGGGTGGCCAAAAATGGTCGCTTTTGGCAGGTGGACAAAATTAATGGTAATGGTCAATATAACAAGTTTCACTGTATTAGTAAAATACGAAAACAATACGTACGATTAGTGCGTTTAATGGCTGTAAGCATTTTTTTTTTTTGATGTTATGCTAGGTTTACAATAGGCCCTTAAATTTGTAAATGGGGATAACTTCTAAAAGGATGATCATATGGGAAAAATACTTATGAGTGACCCCAATTTATTTTTGTGGTACAACTTTTGGTCAGAAGAATTTTTCTGCTTTCAATTGCAAGAGAGCAACCGTAGTATAGTGGTAGAGTTGTTGGCTATGGCGCTTGTGGACCAGGGATCCAGTCCCGATCATGTCAAAAATAAAAATGGTCCAGGCGTTTTTTTTAAGTATAATATTTACTGGAAAATTCAATTGGAGTCATTTGTGATTTGTGGGATTCTCTCTGGGGGTGCTTCGGAACTTAGATAAAGTATACATAGATAGGCAATCGTCGAGAGAGACTTTCATACAAACGCTTGTGTAAAAATTCTCTCTCACATTTCTTCAGAAAACTGTGGTGAAACCTACTGAACTGTCAAAAATTTGCCACAACATTCTCTCTCGACTGCCTATGTATACTTTATCTAAGCTTTGGAAGGGCACCATTATAAGCCGTCGGTCCCTTGTATTCTGCAGTATACGTAAAATTGTTAGGTAATAGTAGTGTGAATGCATACACACTACTATAACAAGGGTAAACCATCTATGTGAGTGAAGTGTGTGTGACTGGCGCGTTGAATAAGCCCGACGTT
>JAABKK020022241.1:0-18026 GCA_011634745.2 Catotricha subobsoleta | reverse complement strand
ATATTATATTCATAGTAAATATAAATATTTTTTAGTTTTCAGGAGAGATATATTATATCTGCAGCAGATATTTAAATATTGAATATAATTATATCTGCCACAGATAGATGGCAATTATTTTTTCTATGAGTGTACATTTAAAATATATAGTAAAAATTATATTATAGTTATTGAATTATAATAAAATATAATATACCAGAAAGTGAAGGAAATTGAGCCTTTAACTAGAGATAGACGTACTTTTAAGTACTCGGAATTGAATTATTTTACTTGAAGTACATAAATTAATGTTATCTTTAGTAAAAGTACTTAAGTACCGAATACTACTATTTTTTTGGGTAAATTTGATAACAACTAGTACCTATATACATACTTAAATTAAATAACTTCAGCAAAATGCTTTCATTTATTCTTAAGATTAGGAGTTCAACAACAAAATTAAGGAAACATGGATACAAGAGGATTCAATAACAATTAGTTTTTACATGTCAGCATACGGTATGTAGCAGAGGTCTGCATGAATATGTCCGAATCCATGTCCAAACAAATACCGTTACTTCTTCTGTGAGCAAAAGCAGTACTGCTGTAACTCCTATCCCTATTGCACTGATACAAAATCTAACAGTAATTGTTCATGGACATGTCCAGTCCATGCAGACCTCGGTGTACAGTCAGTAGTCTATAGACATTGTCAATTTAAAGGGAAATTGTGAAAAACTTACCATACAAATATTTCTTGAATTTCTTTTAATTCTAAATTACCGGTAGTTAAAAAAGTATACAACATTGTATATAAATTAAACATATTCCAAGTGCGACCTTGCATAACCACAAAAAACCGTTTTTAGTCCTTTTAATGTGTGATTGTGAAAAATCCTGTTAAATATTTATTTATTTATTTTTGCCAAGAAATGAAAATAATATTGTTATCTTAAAAAGTTCGCTATTTGTATACATAATTACAAAACAGCGAAATGCTTCTATTTAATGTATCTGGCTGAAGCGTCATTTGAGCCGGCGCGACATTTTATTTAATGACTTCATATTTATAGCATTAATTCCATCGTTATGCCATTTACATATTGCATTAAATGAAAAGAATAAACCGACTAACATATGAATACAAAAGTATAGCTCATTCTTGAATGCTATGCAAATCCAGACATAAGAGTTATTTAAATCAATAAAATAATTTTACATATTTTAGAATAATGTTGTTTGTACAAATTTATATATTTGTATAAAGGACGTACATCGTATAAGTGTGAGGTTGGCTTATTGCTTGATCCCATGAAATGTAACGCGAACCATTGGAAACGGGAATTTTTAAATCTTTCCGGCGGTATAACTTCTGTCTGTTTGAGGTATTATTGGTGACATAGAAAAAATTGTGTAGAATTTAACTTAAATTCGGCTTCACAAGTAAATCCATTGCCGAGTTATTGAATCAGTAATTATTCAATAAAAATAACAATACATTGGTGGTTCGTTTTTTATTTTTTCGTGATTTTCCCACCTCCGCTTGTTCTAAATGGTCACAATTGCTTAATAAAGCTTAACTTTTTTTATCTGAGCCGATTTTGTCAAAGTTTGACCCCAACGCAATCGTCTTGAAATTTTGTATGAAAACTTGAGGTAAAATGTATGAAGAATGGTCAAAATCATCATTTTTACTTCTATCTCCTCTATTTCAAAAGGAAAGTTTAATCTGTAGATTGTTGTATGGCTCGGAATAGATCCTTAAAAAACTGGGAATATTTACTTTTACAAGTAACGACGTTATAATCAAATACAAATAAGTGTATTTAAGTTATTTATGAAAAATATAATGATTGAGGCTAAAACGAGATAAAAGTTAATGTCTTAGAATATCTCAAATGAAGATCTCTGAAAGTTAGAACAGAATTCATTCAAAATGTCGCTTACCTCCCTTCCATGCATATGACATCAAAAACTCAATTGATGATTTATTACGTAAAAGGTGCAACAAACAAGTACTTTTTTGGAAACGATACATTTTCTATCAACAGCAAAATATGGATCATCCATAACATTTTTCTACTCTCATCCCCTACATTATATGACCCTTCTATAACAGTGGTTACCTAATGTTTATTTCCCTTTCCCTATAGTCATTTATGGATTCCATATGATTATCCATTAATATGTACCTAAATAAAATATAAAAAGTGAATTACAACGTTAACATCCAACAACAACATAAAATAAAAATACCTAAATTCAATCCATATGATTGCTACAATCTACATCCCAACAAATAAATGTTGTGAATGTGAATTGTATAATAAAATATTTAATTATTAAAATGACAAAACCACGCGTGCTCAAATAGATTTTTGACATGTTTTTCCCACAAAAACATTATTATTATTTTATATTTTTTTATTATACATTTGAAAAATCGTTTAGGGTTTTCTATAAAAACGGTGACGCAACGAATATACATTTTTCATTGGAACAAAAATTTTAGGGATTTAGGTTTTTGGATACATTATGTAGCATCACGCACGTACATCAAAACACAATATAAAATTTTAGTTAATGTTTTCCATTCTATTCGTTTTTTTTTTTTTTTTTATTCATTTTTCTCTTCTTTTTTTTATATCTTTTAAAGGAGTTGTATTATTGGACCTCAACTAGAAGTAAAGGTATGCACGCTTGGAACTGTGATAAACCGTACTGCATATCCAGCTGATTACTGCCAATTGGAAGGAGCTGGACGACAATCACAACCGATGCCAATTCGATGGATGTCATGGGAAAGTGTGTTATTGGTAAGTTTCTGCTTAACAAAAATAAAGAAAAAAAAAACAGTTAAAAGGCGGAGATTTAAAATTTAAGAAACAGAGCGAATAGGACAATTTGGGGCGCAAAAAAAAAATGATGGAACATTATTTTGCAGGCGTGAACAAATAAATAACTCAAATACATACTTATGCTACTGAATTCTACTACAATTCTAATTTTAATTAAAGCTTTCTTTGTAAACTTCCAAAACAGGAACCTAGTTGAGAGTTATTGATTATTAAATTGATTTTTTTGAATAACGAAAGAAAAGGATACATATAAGAGCATAAATATCTAAACCATATACTAATGCAAATGAAGAGAGTTTTGTTTTAGTTTTTGCCAACACCAAAAAATATAAACTCTTCACAAATTCTTTCACTCTTATCATCTGATAAAATATCTTCATTTACTCCATACATTGCGGTATCGACATGTCCAATTCCATTGCATCTTTTACCAAAAAGAAAAAAAAATCGAAACCATTGAAGTAGAATTTGTAAAATTTTCATTTTCTTTTAAATGTTTCAAAATCTAAATTGTCCGCATGTTCAATTCAATAATGCAAGGTAAATATATTTTCAAAATGTGATAATGCTTTTCATTCGAACCTAAGAACCGACATGTACTTAATATCCCTGGATTAGTAGTCTATTTTGGTTCTTCATATTTAGTAATACTGGCACATCAATATCTTCAATATTTGTTGTGCGTCAGATCAAAGCTATAATAAAAAGGTATATATTCTTCTATTATATTTTGGTTTAAAGCATTGCTACAAAACCAATACCATGCGATCTATCTACATTTACGTTTGCTAACTCAATAAATAAATATTTATATCTGCTTCCTCTAGATTTTCAAGGAATCTTCCCCCTCAATTTCAAGAGATGTTCGAACATCAATATAAAAAAAAATGTGAACATATTTTGTCTGTTAAGAGTATATCATCCACCCCTGTGTAGCTTATAGCTGTTGCCATTTATTTTTCTTTATAGCTAATCCATTATTTTCAACAAAATATTTGCTTTAACTAAAATCCATAAAAAACCAATCACTTCAATTTATTATTTTGCTTTTACTTTAAGATTTATTATATGATCCATTTTCTGGTATAGTCGCAATATTTTCTCCTTTTGTAATTGATATTTTTCGTATTGATAGGAATATATATACTACAATATACACACATCCATTTACCTTTCTTGCCTAAAAAAGAATAAAATATATATAATATATACAAATGCATACTTACGAGAGAATTACATTTATTTTTATGTAAGCAACATTCATGTTCATTTCATTTTTAAGTTTTAATTTTATTCTGATAAGTAGAGGTAACGAGAAACGTGTAATTAACGATTCTCGAATAAAAAGTCAAAGCTTTGACTGTCTCTTTTTTTTTATATTTAAAAAAGATTCAAGAAGTATATAGACTTTCTTTTTCTTTAAAAGTAAAGATTTTCAATTAAAAAAAAATATATTTTTTATAACATGAATATCGAATATCCACTGTCCACGGTATACGATTGATTCGTACCATTTAAATTTGTATTGGAGTTCGATTTAGCTAAAAGTTAGTCTATCTGATAAATAAAAGTTGAGGATTCAGTTCTAAATGTTCGGTGGTGAAGTGAAAAATACAGCGGCTCGCGTGAGGTTCGCTTCGGTCCGAATCCCTAGTCAAAAATCTATTCTTACATCGAAAAATAGTAAAATCTAACAAGAAAATACATCAAAGACTAAATAAATTTCATCTAATTTATTTACTTTATGTGGTTATTTGTCAATGTTTGGATATAATATTTTTTTTTTTTCTTTTATGGTTTTTGCAGGGAAAGTTTACATCGAAATCAGACGTTTGGTCATTTGCAATAACCCTTTGGGAAATTTTAACGTTTGCACGTGAACAACCATTTGAAAACATGAACGATGAAAAAGTTATCGAAAATTTTGGACACATTTATCAGGATGATAAGAAACATGTAAGTAATATAAATATAAAGTTTTCAAAGTTTTCGTAAAAGAAAACTTTTCTTGTGAATAGATTTCTTTTTTTTCTTTTTTTTTATTCGCATGCAAATGGATTGATTCGTTTCCATCATTATTCGCGTTAGATCTTGTGAACTGTAATATTATGCACAAAAAAAATTTAACCGTGAACGTGAATTTTTCTTTATAATTGACAACAACAAAAAAATAATCTTTATTAATTTATGAAACGATTCGAAACTAAAGTATAAAATCGTTCATTTTTATATAATTTTAATTCTGAGAGCTTTTGATAAATATTAGATGACAAGTTATTCGCTCATGCTTAATGTGGAAAAGGGGAAATAGGATTTCATTTTAAAGCGGAATCAAAGGAAAACCACAAAACAAAACCGCAGCAAATAAGTAATATATTACGTTTATGAATTACATAGATTTTAGTGTTGTCATGATGATGATATCCTTTTAAAGACATTATAATATAGAAGTGTTTGTTTTATTCAAAGTTTTCAGCATGCGTTCATTAGATAGGGTGTTGTGAAATAAAAAAAAATCGAGTTTAAACCCTCTTCCTTCCCCATTTTCTGATGAGATATATAATGAGGACGTTCAAAATGAAACCCGTTTGGTTAAGCTGTAACCCTTTTGAAAAAGAAAAATATATTTATCATGAAAAAATAAGCAGCCACTGGTTTGGGAGACTGCTTCAACTTTGTTAATATATTTATTTCCAAACAAATGAGATATATTTACCATTTGAACATTCAATTCTGAAAAAAACTCTTCGTCTTTTGTTTGGTCACTGGATCAATAAACTATCACTATTTAAAAAAAAAAACTTAAACTTCGAGTTCACAGTTATATACATAAACTTATGTCCCATGAATATAAAGAAAAAAGTCACAACACGTCACGCATTATATCATTACATTTTTTTTTTATTATCTTTTATATTCCAGGTTCTTCCACCGATACCACTAAATTGTCCACGCGAAATATACGATTTAATGTGTGAATGTTGGCAACGAAATGATACAAATCGACCAAACTTTAGAGAAATACACTTATTCCTACAACGAAAAAATTTGGGTTACAAACCATCCATGTTATTATATTAAATAAAATTAAGTATAATTATAAATATAAAATTGATTAAGAGTTACTCAAAACAAGAAGTAGAAAGAAAAAACAGAAATTAAAAGAACACAGGACTTTGTAAAAATATTTATGTGGTATATACTGGCGAAAATGATAAAAAGTGATTATATTATTTACTCTGTCATTGAGTGATTGAAATTAAATAATATGGTAAATTTAGGAATTAATTAAGTGGTATTGGCACTGCTGCTCGCGATCGCGATAATCATTAAACAAAAATAAAATAAAATAAAACAATTAACTATTTTAATAATTAAATTATATACTAATAGTAATAAGTTTTTAAGTTTTATAACAACTGCACAAGATTTTGCATGCGTCATAGAATGTAAAAATTGCATTCATTGTTTATATAAATGTAATAAGTAAGTGCTGTCCACTGTAAATTGTAGACATATTATATACGACTGATTAGTGAATGTTTCGAATTCATCATTCATACAATATCTTTTCAAATCAATAAGCTTTTTTGTGGATCGATATGTACTTCTTATACAAAAAAAAAATGGGAAACAAGCCATCTTTCTTAAAATCCAATTCTTGGCTTCTTCTAATGAGTAGTATTGCAACAGCTTTAAAGTAAAATCACACGATACGTTGAGACTCACGGTCTCAGATGCTATACGTGTAGGATTGTGTGATGCAAACGGTCTAAACTGAGTGCTATTGTAGGTGTACAATTCAAATTATTCAAAAGAATATTGGAATTCTTCCTGAATTCGCACCGACTTACACAGGGGCCATACGAATGAAATAATGAAAAAGCTAAGTATCATTTGAAAAACTATAAATACGGTTCAATTCAGGTTCGTTTCAAATAAATTAAATGACACCAAAATAGCATCATTTATCGTTTGTTCATTCGCTTATAGCTGTTCTAATTACTCATTATTTGCTACGACAGCCAATAAAACAAAATGAATTGAATGAAACCACTATACATACATGCAAACTGGATAACGATGTTTTTTCGCCAAAAGCGTTTCTTGTGAACAAAACATTATATACTGAGTATTTAAATTTAAATCGTAAAATAATCCATAGCACATAATAGATTTTTATGAACATAATTTCTCGTCGCCATTTGTTATGTATTTTCTGTTAAAAAAAATTGTAATCTATCTCGATGTTAAATATCAATTAAATTTTCTGTAAAAGAAGATGTAAGGAGCACTAGATATTCTATGACATATTCCAAAAATGATACAAAATATTTAATGAAGAAAAATAACAAAAAAAATAAATAAAAAATAAAAATAATAACAAGAATAAAAAAATATATAAACTTTTCTACTTTTTTAATAATTAATGTTTATAAAAATTATAATGTAAATGATATAATTAAAATTATGTCAATACAAAAGAAAATAATTATATCGATATAATTATTATGCACAGAACTAAGAAATCAACCTACTAAGTAGTAATAAAAAAGCATAATATATAATTTATAATAGCATTTAAAATATATAAATATATTTAAACAACAACAACAACAACATGGGTATTATTTATCATTAATGAATTGTTATAGACACACAATTAACTTAAAAGTAAAATACAACGCTTTTATAAAATATCATTTTTTTTATTATTCATATTTATAAATTTAAAAGTATTATTAGTGACGTAACATAAAATATCTAGTTATAATTATACACAAAGTTCTTATTCATTAAAAAAAAAAAAAGGAATTAAAAAATAAATATTATCAACACATAGTAAAAAAAAATAAAAAATAAAAACCAGAAACTGAAGAAAAATAGAAATAGTCGAATGCAGAATGGAAAAAAAAAAGTGAGCTCGTTGGATATTCAGTAATATTTTGAGATATTTTGTTCAGAGTTGTACGTACCAGTTTGAGATTCTAATAATATCTGCTTTGGTCTCGAATTAAAGGTATAATTACTGTAAATGGAGAACTTTATTAGGCTGCCCATAACTGGAATTAGGCACGTGGTATAAATCTTATATATGACGTGTTTGAAAGATATTAAATCAGGTTAACTTTTTTTAAAGTTGGAAAAGTGTACGTTAGCGCTATATTGGTGGAAAATTGAACTAAAAGACGAGCTTTATAACCTAAAACTCTAGATACTTGCGACTTTAGATCGGATTACGTTTCAATTTGTTCAATTTCACATCAATTCAGTGCAACCCGTACACATTTCCAATTTATTATAAAAAGGTTCCGTCGATATCCCTATGGCGAAATATTGGTATCCTAGCAAAGGTCTAAATTTACCATTATTTAAAGGCATTTTTACTTCATTCAATACCAAAACAGATCATTTTCGAATCCCAAACTGTACTCTACTGTACAAAATATCTGAAAAAAATATTAGCGGATCACTTTTCCACCACGGACTAATAAGTGAATAATAAAGAAGACGAAAAAAAAATACAAGAAATTGCAATTTAATAATATTATTCCATCAAAACTATATATAAATTGTACGAAAAAGGGCGATTCACATAAAAATATCTGATCGTATAATTTTATTAAATTATGTATTATTATTATAAAATTAGGTACTAAAAAAAGAAAAAAAAAAAAAAGAAAAAAAAATGTGAAAATTTTTATCTTTAATATATAAATAAGCACACGATATGCACTTCTCCCTGCTGTCTTTATTTTCCCAAATCCCTTTCTATATGTATTCCTTCTTTCCTCAATATCCAATGACCTTTTATAATTTTTTCCTCTCAAGAACTGCGGTATGGATGAATTTTTGACAATAAATCAGAAGAATAATGTAAAATGTATGTAAATAATAATAGATATTATTAGTTATTAAATAATTATATTACTGAAAAAGAATTTAACAAAAAAAAAAAAAAGAAGAAACAAAATAAGAACCGAAGAAAAAAATGAAATAACTAAAAACTCTATCACATAATCAATAGAATATTTTTGAAAATAAAATAAAATATTTAAAAAAAATAAATAAATACATTTATCTATCTATACATATGCGCGCGTATTTAGTAGTGTTGCAAAAAAAAAATACATAAATCGTAAAAAAAATATAAAAAATATTTTATCAAAATAGATTGCGATAGACAACAAATCACTGCCACATTAATGGTAAATTTCTTTTATTTTTATCGTTATCGTGTCATGGTGGGCTATGAGGCATCGACTTTTCAATGTGTCTTCTTATAGATTTTAAATTGATTTTGATGTTTGAATATTATTTATGGGCTCGATCGTATCGAACATCTTTGGGCTCACTATATAGAAAAATTGTTGTAGAGATAAAATATCGATAAAAAAAAAAAAAAAAAAAACTCAAATTCAGGTTGATTTCAGTCACAAAAACTCTTCTAAACGCCACTTTTCTTTTCTATATAGTTATTCAGTTTTTTTAGTGTTTTATGGAGCATCGATTGAATATTGAAATTGTTTTAGTCACAAACAAATTATTTTTATAGTTTATTTTATTTTATTTTTCTATTTCTTTTTTCTAACAAATAGCAGTTACTAAATTAAAACCGTATTGATTGGTGGAACGCTTGCATAAAAAAGTTCAAACGCCATTCCCTTGTGAAGAAAATACTTTCACTCATGGCATGAAATTCATACCTCAAACGGAATTCCTAGGTATATTTTGGTACTTTCATACCATAATTAATACCACCTAGGGTATAAAATATTTTATACCCTAATGAGGTATAATTATAGTATGAATATTGAAATTTGCAGTATGAATATTAATAAATATACCTAGGAATCCATTGTATGGTATGAATTTCATACCATAGGTGGTATGAATTTTGAAACTTTAAATTTAGAAAATTATATATGGAATTCATACCATACAATGGATTCCTAGGTATATTTATTAATATTCATACTGCAAATTTCAATGTTCATACTATAATTATACCTGATTAGGATATAAAATACTTTATACCCTAGGTGGTATTAGTTATGGTATGAAAGTACAAAAATATACCTAGGAATCCCGTTTGAGGTATGAATTTCATACCATGAGTGAAAATATCTTTTTCACTAGGGTGTTATTCTTATAAAAGTTTTACTAATAATTAATATTTAAACATAAATATGTAAAGTAAATCATTGCCGCAATAAATTCCATTTTCATTTTCTTTATTTTAGTAAAATGTTCAACCATATGAATTTCTTCATTAATGGATAATATTTCATATTTCATTAGGGCAATCTTTAGCAAGCGATTTATCCATTATGAACGAACACGCACATTATTATTTATTCACAATATTGAGAATATCTACTATAAGTTCTAAACAGAACATAATAATAAAATAAGAAAATAATATTAGATAAATAATGATTATATATTTAATATTGTATAATTTCTTCTCTATACCATGTCTATTTTATTTTTATTTATTTTTTTTTTCAGTTTTGTATCTCTATCTCCTAGCGACGGAATACTGAATAAATTCTACATAAAACGTAATATGTACACATATTTCCAAAATTGTTATAAGAGAGATATAGATACGCCATACCTTGTTATATAAAATGAAAGATTCCAAAATCGCATATTAGTAAAAATATTGATTTTTCAAACACCTGTCTACCATCCACATTTATTACTATAAATACGGTTTGTTATTTTTCTAAGCATTCAACAATATTTTTGCTGATGTAATGCAAAATACGATAGCTTTATATATTTGAAAGGGTCCACACACGTCTACTTATTGGTTCACATTTGTATTATTACATTTTACAAAAGAGTTTTTTTTTTCTTTTTTATGCAATGGTTTTTATTGTACTATATATTTACTATATGAAATTCTGAACAATTTCATTATCTATGCAAATCACATACGCCATGGTTCCCATATTTCCAACAAATAAAATATATTTAAGTATCTTAAACATGCTATTCAATATTCATCCATCTATTTCTATCATCAATATAGACGATTTTTCATGATGCCAATAAATTCAAATAAAAGAATATTATGTGTTAATATAGAAATGTGTGTTCAGCAGGTAGGTACGCGTTAATAATAGTACCCGTGTTAAATCATCAGTTGAAGGACTATATTGCCAATCACAAAAGGGATTTTCTCTTACCTATATTGTAACAAAAAAAAAATAGAAAAAAAGCTCTACTCAGAAACAAATGCGTACACAACATTGGAACGTTTTAATCGCATTTCAACTCAAAATTCATTTTCGAAATTATACTTTTTGATATATTTGTTGGCAGTTAAATATATTAGAATGGATGGATAAGGGATAATTCAATAAATCTAAATAGTAAAACTGAATGTTCAGCATTTAATTAAATCAGGTATAAATATAGCCAATCCATATGACGCACAAACATTGAAAAGTGAATGCCTTATTATCAAGAGTTAAGCGCTTAATTGATAACGATTCAGAAGTTTAGAATCAACAAGTCCAGTGCTTTACAATATTCTTAGGAATTTTTGACAATTATAACCGGCGATACCAATACTACCCAATAAGAACTGCAAGCAGTTGAAGAAACGGTTGGTGTCCAGTTGAATTTGCACAAGCAACTGTGGACAATCAACCAAAAATTGTGGTTTCCATCGTTAAAAATCACGGTTGCTTGTAAGTACGAATCCAACCGACACAAAAGCCGTTGCTCAATCGAAAATTCTTATTGAACTGCATTATGATGACACAACATATTTATAGCTCTGTTTCATTTAACTGTTAGCTTACTTAGGTACATCTACTAGTCCTACTACAACTACTAATACTACTACAAAAAAAGATCCTTTTTAAATAATAATTATAATTAAAAAAAATTTGAGAAATAAGAGTAACATATTTTATACACCGTGAATAATTCTAAATCTATCCCCAATACAAATTTCCCTTGTGCCTTTTTCAAAAAAAAAAAAAAATAAAAATAAAAATAAAAAATAAAAAACCATCGCCTAACTTCATTTTTTGTGGTTCTCTTACATGCTTCATTTTACACATTTACACATTTCCATATTCTTGATTCAAATGCTAAACGTAACAAGTATTAACGTGGAATGGTTTCTCGTAGCTGAAATAAATGTCATTAAAGATTACATATTACACAAGAGATGAGCACATTTCAAATTTCTAATCTTCATTGTGAACGAATAAAATTATCAGAATGATATCGTTTCTCAATTATATATAATGCCAAAGTTCATGTATTCAAAGAACGAGCGGAATATGATTATTAGAATGGATCGATTTTTCTTCAAATAACTTCTACCACGAATTTTTTTAGTTGCCTTTCGCCACCTATTTTATTCAGAAAGAATTTTGAAAATAAAGAGGATCTTCGATGTGCTGTATGCGTCCGATGTTGAAAAAGGGGCAATATTTATAGCATTGTTATTTTGTACCATTACAAACAATTGTATCTCCGTACAGATTATTATAGATTTTTGTTCAAGTTTGTGGTAAGCAGTACAAAATGTTTTAGGCTTAATTGTCAATTATATAAAAATGTCTAAATGTAGTGGCAGCAGGCAGATACGCTCATAAGATTACTTTTAGGTTATTTTGACAGTTAAACCTAAAACGCCACATAGAAGAATTTGTAATGATTCAGGTAGAGTAATGCTAGCGACAGACAAACGAGATATATAGATTAACGAAAGTGGATTAAACTAATTTCAAAAACAGCTTTCTTTTTCGTTCAATATGCTTAATTTTCGTTCATTGATAATATATTTTACTCGATGAAAAAAAACAAAAATTGTTTCGGAGTTTTGCTTATTCCACTTTTGTTAATCTAGAATATCTCTAGAAAAAACATACTCTATTTTCTTATTCTCAAAATGTCAGGGGGTAATACACCCCTCACCCCGTGCGCACGTATGTTTATACCACATCGCCGGATCCACATTATTTTCAAAATTCTTATTGCGTACGTTAATCTGGAGACGGAATACATGCAACTGAAAATATTATGATAGAAGATATAAAGAAAAAAAAATATCGATCCATCCTAATTCGTTTACAAAATAGCATTTTGAACCGAAATTATCAATTTTTTATATCAAATTTGCGCATTAGCATTGATTGATGATTATAACGGAAAATATGATAATGCGAACATTTAATGGAGCACCACAAATAAATCCTAAAACCTCGATTTCTATAAATAAATGTAAAACACAATATATAATTATATTACAAAAATTTAATATCAAATATGCAACGTAAAATTGTTTAAAATAATTAATTAATTAATTAAACTATATTAAATAATAGATAATAATAGTTAAAATCATTTGTTTTTTTTTATAGCTAAGTAGAAGTAATTAAGTTAAATAATTAATTTCTAAAAAAAAAAAAATAAAAAAAATTATAAAATAATCATTACGACAAAATATGTGTATACTTACTGCATTTATAAAAAAAAAAACACACACACACACACACACAGTACTAATTAACCTATACAATTATGCATAAAATATTTGAAAATATAAGAAAAATAATAATAATAATAATAATATTAATAAATAATAATAATAATAATAAATAAATAATAAATAATAATTAATTGATATTAGATGGTTTGAAAAGATGTAATTTTTTGAGAATTCACAATACAATCAATTTAATGTAGAACGCGCATTCTCTTTTAATTTTTATTTTTAAATCGTCAGGGTTGGGTTTTCTACGTATTCTACATATGTTTATGTATCAAAAATGATAAAATACTATATCGATCCTATTAGAAATTAGGAAATATACGATTTTCTTCAAAACTTATTAAAGTTATATTACTATACTAAGTACTTATTTCTTTTAGCTTGCGTCAAGATCAATATAGAGTTTTATACAATATTTTTGTTATATGTAGAAAACGTACAAAAGTTAATCGTGAAATACGTTTCATTCTTTATTTAAAAAAATAGCTTTTGCAGTTCATCTTCAATTCAATTCAGAATGCTCTATATTTTTTTTTTTGTTTTTGAAGCTTGCCATTGATAAACACAATTTCTGAATTAGTTGAATATGCTCTTTATAAGTCCATTTAGGGTGATAAGCATCAACAATAGTTAACCCATACAACTTCCCTGTAACTTTTAATAAATTTCATTTCGGTTTAACTTGATTTAACGTCGAGTTTCATACCTTAGGTTTCGTCAAACTCATCTATAAATATTATATTTGGTTTCATAAAATCTGTGGTATATGAAACTGTGGTATGAAACTGGACTTTATATTAGAGTTTCATGGGTTATACTGAGTGCGATGCTTACCGCCCTTAAACAATATCACACAATATAATTTTTCGTTTATATTGGCCTCATAAAAGTGTGAGGAAAAAAGTGAAAACTTTAAAATAAAAAAGAAATATCAAGTATTGAACTGCGATATAAAAATATGTGCAATACTAAAATAAAATTAAAAAAAAAAATATATAGGTATATATAACAGATAAAGTTTTCAATCGATCCGCATTAATTTTTAAACAAGTTAAGTATATTAAAAACAATAATCATTGTGAGCTTGCTTCATGCATCATTGCATCTAGAATTTGTATGAATAATTATATTATGAACTAGTTTAGTGGGTTTTCAAAATGTTATCGAAAGTATTTCTTGATTTTTTGTTTTTTTTTTCGAATTTTTCGGTGCTTTTAAAACATAAATGAATTTAAAACTTTTAATTACGAAACCGAGAAAACGAAATACTTAATTATCATTCAACTTATTGGGAGTAAATTTGAGGTGATACAAGTCGGAATTTAATTTTCATTCAAATAATTCGTTTTTTTTTTTTTTTGGTTTTTGCAAATGCTATGAATACAAACAAATACACTGAAGATAGATGTAGAATTATTTAATAAAGATAGTTTCAATTTTATTTTATAAGAATGAATGGTAATATATAGTTATTGTGTTTTTCTTTAAATTTGTGTTTGTAATTTAAAATACACATTTTCAAGACAATTATCGAATATTATATTTGGATAAAGTTCGTGTTACAAAAACCAATTTGTAAAATAAGTTATATTAAAAAAAAAAAGTAAATAAATATTTTATCTCAAATAATGTTTGGTTGTTTTATTATTATATTATTATGTATTTTCAGGCGTTTCTCTGAAAGAAGTTTCCCAGCAAGCAAAGTTTGTCTTGCGACTATGTGTCGAGATATTTGAGAGATATCAAAATTAGCCGCATTATATCTCAGACATATTTCAGTAAGTTTGAAAGAAAGAAGTTGGTCAGCTAATTCTGTAAAAATATTTAAAAAATTGTTAAAAAATATCATAAGTGCATGTGTTAGGGAAACATTTTGGAAACATATTGCCAGTGAATTGTTGAACAACTTCATTTTTGTAAGGAATGTTACTAAAAAGACGCAGAATTTTATTCTCTTCAAAATATATAGCATTTGATTTGAATCCGTTCATTTAGTTTTAAGAAAATAATAGAGCTGATAGATTTTCGCCCGAGCTTTCACTGATGGAAAAATACTGAAAATACAGGGTGTCTCATAACAAAAGGTCAGGGGCGTGTTCCTGGGGTCATTCTAAGTCGAAAATATAATATTTTTTTTTTCCGAATTCGGAGTATTTTCGGAGTTACAGCCGTTTGAAATCAGATTAGGACACATTTTGAAATGCTACAAATGTTAACTAATCTTAACGTTTGTAGATTCGTTGGAAAGGTTATTAAATAAGCTAAATAAAATATTAAATAAGTCTTTTGTCTAAAAAGCACACTTCTCGAGTTATTTTCAATTTTATTGAGCACATGCAGCAACAACAGTGCTCGATAATGCAATGCATTTTTTATTCAATTATAGCTCGAAAAATTTATTTAATATTTTATTTAGATTATTTAGAGAATTCGGAAAAAAAATATTTTATATTTTCGACTTAGAATGATCCCAGGAACACGCTGCAGAAGTTTGTACCTTTTGTTATGAGACACCCTGCAGGGTGTACACTGTACATCTACAGCTGTGTATACCTTAGAGATATATAGAAGAAAAATGTGGAGGGGACCTGAAAATAGTTCATTAAATTTCTAAAATAGCTTTTACAGATATCTGTAGCAAATATTACAGAAATATTGAAAAAGAAAAATATTATACAATTGAGACATTGACGTTTTAACAATTTCTCAGCAATATCTTGAAAACATCAATGTCAACTCGAGACTTTATAAATACCGTGTCTTGAACATATCTCAAAAATATGTTGTTGAGATTATCTCTTTGAATATTCACATCTCAGCAGAAATATCTTGAAGGCACGTAGGGAACCTTAAATGTTTGCTGGGTTGTGTCTTGCATTCTTTAGCTTCCTAATAGTTTCTTGTTTTTAAACAAAAAGAGTGGCAATGAAATGGAATTAGTTTAAGCGTGTTTAGAATGTTCATTGAACAATGTTCACTTTTGAATGACGGCTTATGGAACAACTTTCGAGTGTTTAAAATTATGCTTTGAGCTGGAAGTGACTATGCTTAAAAAATTAGTGAATAGCATAGAGAAGAAATGAGTCGATAAGTCAATTAAAAACATTTCGTAGACAGAAGAACTATGAAGGAAAGTGTTACCAAATGAAGATTTAAGTAACATAATATTTAAAATATAATTTCCAAAAAGATGTCACACAAAAAGACGTAATAAAAAAAACTGCTTATATTTTATAGCCATAAAATTATTGTATACTTGTTTTACATATATTTGGATAAGAGTCAAGACTACGCTCGTGTATTACTGCTTTTTTTTTTATAAAGTAACTGTCTATTATTTCGTAATTTATTAGTTTTTAGTTCAAAATAGCAAATAAAAAAAACCATTCAATTATGAATACAACAGATGGTAAAACACTTATTTACCTCTCCACTAACGTAATAACATTGTTTTTTTTTTTGTGCTTTAAAAAAAAGTTATCCACCCTCTTTATCAACAACGAAAAGAAAAAAAAAATGAAGGAAGAAAACTAATTTTTCTAACACCACAGACATAATAACAAAATAAGCTTCAATCCCTTGAGAGTATTCCATTACATTTTTGAATAAGGGGCGACTGAACTCTGGCGCTGCAAACTACCACAACTCTGTTAAATAATATATAACATACAATTGGGGAAAATAATTTTAAAATCACTCTAATAATTTCTAATACTTATATGAAAATGTTCCGCAATAAAATATTGTCGAATTTCAAATTTGAACTTTAATGCTATAATGTTTTATCAGTTTGTTTCTTTGTTAACGACACTTGTTATTTTGGCACAATTTCTGATTCTGTTTTTTTTTTTGTGAATAAAAATTAAGCAATAAATATAAGTGAGAATCTATATCTGAAGATCTGCTTCAGAACGAACATAACACCCTTTAATGGTATGTATTACAAACAAATAGTTGGTTGTGTTATACATTAGGGTGGTTCGTTTTTTGTATGGGAGTTCCAAAAGGTTAAATTTTTCTAGCTCCAAAAGCATTTTTAGATGTGACTGGACCTAAAACGACTATTTTTAATGTTGAGGTCCGAATTTTTTAAATTTTAGCCACCGTGCAATCCAGTTGAACTTGTGATTTTGAGTGTTTGTGTTTTTTTTATCTTCTAAGTTCCATAACTTTTGAAAGGATTCATAAAACTTAGAAATGTCCCAAATATTTATCTCAATATTTAGAAGATTAACCGGGTTGATTTCTATAGGAAAAAGTTTCGTATTTTAATTCTGAGAATAACAAAAAATATTGAAGTTTTATAAACTCATTCAAAAGTTACGGGGCTTAAAAGATGTAAAAAAGATAAACTTTTGAAAAAATTATCGATTTTCGACATTCTTTCGACTTTGAATTCGTATATCTCAAGATATAAGAACCTGACCGGATTGACATCTATACAAAAAAGTTTCAGAATTTAATCCTGCGAATGAAAATAAAAACATTTTTAAATTTGATGAATCTTTTCAAAAGTTATGGAACTTGAAGATAAAAAAACACAAACACTGGATTGTGCGCGGTGGCTAAAATTTAAAAAATTCGGACCTCAACATTAAAAAAAAGTCGTTTTAGGTCCAGTCACAACTAAAAATGCTTTTGGAGCTAGAGAATTTTAACCTTTT
>JAABKK020022240.1:18179-38594 GCA_011634745.2 Catotricha subobsoleta | reverse complement strand
CGTTCTACAAATTATTATTTCCAGTAAATATTATTCAATCGAATCTATAAAAATTCTTAATTATCATTCTAATTAGAGTGAATAGTGTCACTTAGGCCATTAAAAATTCGGGATTTTTTCTTTTTTCTTTTATTGTAAAGCAGTCTGTTCTTCCAAATATTCTATAATCTGCCATATGAATCACTAACTCGCAATTTATTATATTAAACAAAATACTCCAATCGTTGATTAAATTAATTCCACCAACACGTATATTATATAGTCGGTACATTGAAGTATATTTGGTTTTTCATTTGGTATGCTGCTATTTTAAATATATATATATTTATGTAATTGTAATATGAATTACTGCAATCATTATTATTATTTTAATGCGAGTAGCTATGTGTAAAACATTTCAATAATTCATTGACTATCATTACCACAACCACGAAAACAACAATCATAAAATATTTTAATTCAACTTTATATTAAAAATTATATTTACCTGATTTTTGTGACCTAACTTCTAACGCGTATTTAAAACTCAAAGCACGTTTACGCTGTTATAAGGACAATTTAAATAATAGAAAATTTAATAAACGCAAAAAAAAAACATGACATCGCATAATCATACCAAACAAAATTTATATAAACGAAAATCCCATATTATTAAAAAGATGAAAATAATAACAAAAAAAAAAAAAAACAACAGCAGCAGCAAAAAACGGGGATTACGGTTTTTAATAATGATGCGACAATCATAATAATGTTTTACTTCATTTTTGATATTTAAACTGCGTGCAATTTTCATTTCATCCATCGCACGAATTATAATTATATCAATTTTCTCTTGGATGACTTTATTGCGAGTAAGAATATAAACATTCATTTTTTTTCTTTATTTTTTCGTAGCTGTTACTAATTTTTTTTCTCTTCTAACATAAGCGAGGAAAAAAAATTAAAGTATTTCTGTAAATATTTTTTCATTGAATTTCTCACGCTAGAATATTTCATTAATATTCATAGCTTTATTAAAAATTTATATCTCCGTCGATGAATACAAAAATTATCCACGCCAAAGTAATGTTATTATGTTTTTTTTTTTTTTTTTTAAAATCGTTTTTCTATAATGTAGATTCTTAGTATTACTTCCAATGAGATACTTTTACCTTTTATAGCACTTTTTCTCGTGATTTAATATCTTTCGCATCATTTGAGGTTCTTTCGATGACTACTATTGCGTAAATTAAAAATTAGGAAATAGCAATTGGGAAATAAATAATAAATAATAATGTTTTTTTTTTTAAAGCTAACAAGCAGCTACTAACTTACGCAATTACTTTCAAAATACAGTTTGAAAATATTACTTTAGAAATGAAAAACAATTTGGACTTGAATGAACGGAGTTTTGTTTTTTTTTTTGTAAGTTTGAATTGGCTGGAACTTCAGTTGAATGAACGTTACCCTACATTAAATTTAACAAGATGACCAGTATTTCTTTCTCTCCATTCTTTTGGCGGAAATTAGGATCTAAATTTTTGTTCAATATTGAGTATTGGTGAATTGTATAAAAAAAAACTAAATTAATGGAATGAGTAATATTCTGATATTAAGTATATAAAATCAATACAAGTATTTTCTTTAAAAGAAGAAAAAAAAATCCAATTATGTGCGTACTACGTGATTGGTGATTATAATTTTATATGTTTCGAAAAGGAATATTAAATTAATGGAAATTTCATAATATTTTATATTTTACAAATCATTGTGTTCAACACTCAGTTCTCGATTAACAGACATCTAAAAATAAAATATAATTAGAAATCCATAAATCTTTAAATTTGAAAAAAAAAAATTTTGAAATAAATAAAAAAACCACCAACAACAAAATATTGAAAATCAAATCAAAATTATTTTTGGTTAACAAAGACATACCATTTTAACATATCCGCACTGTCGATATAATATGGTGTGGCGTGTCGATGTTCACAATAAACCTTCTCTATATCGAACATTACAATATTTCTATACATAATCTTATCGTACACCTTTCGCTCATTAATTTCCTGTATGTGTAAAGCCGCATATCCTTGTTATCCCTGCCTATATTATATTAATGTGTATAAAATGGAATATAATGTGGAAAAGCATGTTTGCGTGCTTAACGAAAAAAAAAACAAACAACAACAACGAATAAAATATGTATAAACGGTTGTAGCTTGTAGGTACTTACAAACCGAACCTTAAAACCTATAAACAGCACAAATAGCCCAAAACAGGAAATAATCAATTGGAAATTCTACCATATATAACTAATTCTCTGCTTTATACATAGATATATAATATTGGATTCTGATGCGATGTGAGGCGGTTGTTCTATTCGTTTTATAAGTGGCTAAATTAAGTTGTTTCACACTATTTTGAGTGGTCTGTATAATGTGTCTGTATATACTTACATACATGTTGGCATACGTAAATACGTCAGCATTTATACCATTATAAATATTATTAAATATTAATATATATGTATTATCATTTCGGTTCTTATAATTTATATATGTATATTGTATACATTTATAATGTGAATACCATGACATTTTATAACTTGTTCTACGACTCAACATTTTGTGTAGATGTGTAGGTAGGTAGCTGGTTGAAATTGTACAGATATAGCGTGTGCATTTGATGCAGGCTTATATATATGTTATTAGCGTCGGGGCGCAGTTTATCATCATTATGATTATGTAGGAGAAACGGACGGTAGTCATTAATAGTTCAACAATTTTTAATACGCGTTAAAATACTTTCACACAAAAAAAAAGAGAAAAATTTATATTTTGCAGTTCTATAAGCATTAAAATAATTTGAATAGTTATTTTAATGAGGATCTTTAACTATTTCCATATATTTAATTATTTTAATTATTAACAAAATAATAATAATAATAAAAACACATACTTGCCAAATTACTATGGTTTTTATTTTGTATTTTACAGGTTATGGAAATATTGCACCCCGTACAACTCTTGGACGTATAGTGACTTTGGCATATGCACTATTAGGAATTCCATTAACATTAGTCTATCTATCAAGTACTGGAGGCGTTTTAGCACGAGTCGCTCGTGGTGTATTTTCTAGGTAATGTCAATAAACATAAAAATTATTAATTAAATTATTGCATGCTAAACCATCTAAGAAATTGCAGGGCATTAT
The DNA here is from genome assembly GCA_011634745.2 of Catotricha subobsoleta. Classification (NCBI taxonomy): domain Eukaryota; kingdom Metazoa; phylum Arthropoda; class Insecta; order Diptera; family Cecidomyiidae; genus Catotricha; species Catotricha subobsoleta. Next base: position 35,399 of record JAABKK020022240.1, on the reverse strand, counting down.
GCTGCTGTTTATGCTCAAATTGTGGATATTGTTGCTACGATGAAAAACGCATGGCCGAAAAAGAGCGTCGCATGAAAAAGAAACGCCAACAAGAAGAATTACGAGCTCAGCAATTGGCTTTACAAGAACCATACTATGTTCGATCGAACTCATTGCATAATAATTTACATTCACCAGATAAACAAATCCAAATATCTGAATTTGATTCCTTAAGTGCAAGCGAATCAAGAACATCGATGCATGGCTTAAGTTTGCTGGCACCAATTTTATTATGTTTTAGTATGATGGTGATTTATATTGTGCTCGGTGCATTGGCTCTTGTTCGACTTGAAGGATGGCCATTAATCGATGGAATTTATTTTTGTTTTATGAGCTTATCAACCATTGGATTTGGAGATTTGGTTCCTGGTCTGAAAAAAGAATCAACAACCACAACATGGTTTTGTTCGATTTATATAATGTCGGGAATGGCATTAACAGCAATGTGCTTTAATGTGCTTCACGAAGAAATTGCTCATAGAATAAAGCATGTGGTCGATGTTAATAAAAAAATGACAACAGTATCAGAAGATCCATCAGATTATTTAGGATCCTGACGATATGAAAAAAACACCAATTTATACCAGCGAAATCCCACTGAGGAGACTTTAATTACAGGTATTTTTCAATAAAGATTTTTTGTGCATATTAAATTTTAATGTCACAATGTATATATTTCATTATAATTCTTTTATATTTAACATAATTTAAGTAGGAACACCAACATCAATAATATTTGCACAAGAACCAGATTTGAACCAATTGCATGTTTTAAAAGACTGCAGTAATCATGCTTTGGGTCATGAATTAGTTCCAATAGTTACGATGAATGAACAAATGCTTCCTGAAGTTTTAGATAATTTACCGCCACAAATGCAATCACAACATCATCAACAATCAATGATACAACCATGTGTTCCCAATGTCCTAACGGGTGTATACACCTTGCCTGAGGAGCCAGAATTAGAAGCTGAAGAAAATACTCCAATGTAAATTGGAATTTTTTTATTTAAAGTTTTCCGACTTAATACTGGATACTTGACAAAATAAAATAACTAAAAATTATTATGGACTGTATAAACTATAAAGTGTATATTCGAAAACAAGACTTCTTTCCAATAAGATTTTTATGACAAATTTTTTTTTTTTTAGAAATATGTAATTTCTTTGTAAATAATTTAAAATTTTATCATGCAATTTCAATGAAAAGGCTTTTTAAAAATCTAAATATGATGCTTTCATAAGATCTTGCAATCGATTGAACAGTTTACTATACAAACAATCAATTTTACTATAATCTCTAAATATGTATGAATATTTCAAACAATTATTTTATAAAACTATTTATTTAATGAAACCAAAAGAGTAAACAATCTCGTTAATCGAAAAAGTTAGTCTATCGATGATACGTTAAATATTGCGCTAATAATGACTGACCTACAACTTAAGAAACCTTGAAACGAATTATTTGTGTTCTCAATTTCATTAAAGCATTCTATTAATGAATGTAAACAAATACTTAACATCTAACAAGTCACAAACCTCATAAATCTATTTTTATTTCCAAATATTCTAACCGGAAAAAAAAAAGTTTCCAGAAGTAATATTCTTTTTGCTACTTTTTTTAATCGATTTCTATTGAATAAATTGAGGAACAATAAACATAAGTTTTGCCTTTCATGAATTTTTGCACATAATAATTGCGATGAACTGTATCACAAATATGGACTTATAGTCACTTAATATATCAATAGATACAACTAAAAGAGAAGAAGCTCCAAATAATAAAAAATAAGTATCTTTTATTGTCATTTATCTTGAGCAAGAGCACAATAAATTAAAGACGAAAAAGAAAAAAAAAAGAAAAAATATCCATGTATAACATCACAAAGCATCTCTCGTTCTATTTAACTTCGCATAACAAAGAAAAAGCAGAAAACTTATAAAGTTTACACAATAATCATAATACTTACTTGTATATCGAGAAATATTCAGTTAGTAAAAAATAAAAAAAATAAATAAATATCGAATCCTTTTTGCATGATTGATTTTTTTTTCTTTTTGTTACAACAGTAACAATTTAGCACATGTACAATTTCAGTTATAAATATAATTTTATAAATGTGATTTTATATATTCTATATTAACTCAGCTTGTTATTCAAATAATATTTAAATAGCGTTTCAAAATCGTTACGTTACTACATACAAAATCTTAAAAATAAATATTTTGATGTGGACATTCCCATGTCTAGGGTCTAGGCCTACGTATTAATCAAACAAATTAAGTCATAAATGCAACAAATTTAATTCAACGGATGGACTTAAAACTTAATATACACATATTCTCATTAATATTTTTGATATAAGAACATCAATCGAAAAGAAAAATTTCAATGATTTTTTCCCGCGTTTACTTGGATAATTCAGTTTATGCATTTAAATAAGCTACAGTAAGGTCGAAATGATGCTTTAAATAGAATTAAATTTTAGTTGAACTAAAAAATTGCAAACGATGCATTTTTTTTATATGTAAAAAATAGAAAATATCTTTCATGTAGACTGAACGTATTAAATTTTAGGATCTTCTTCTATACCAAATTTTGTTTTCGATAAAATGCCATTTCCAAACCTAAACTAGCACCAAACTAGCCTTGTTTTCGATAAAATAAAGCTCCCTACTAAAGAAGAAAAAAAAACACTCGTTGAAAACAATTATAAACCAGTCACGAGTACAATAATATTATTAAAAACAAAAACGAAAAAACATGCCATCACTTATCTAATTGCGTTTTCATACAGTTGGTTATGTACCAATAAACTAACCAGTCACAAATAATCAGTCAATAAATATTAATTTAAACTTTCCACAAATGTGAAATATAATTAAAATTCAAAAATAGCAACAACAAAATCGCTTACCTTTTGCATTTAATTGATAATTAATTATTATGAATAAAATGAAATCATTTTTCAACATAATTGCATAACGGAAAAATTGTTTATTGAATATATACGAAAATCATGGATGAGGTAAAAAAGAAAAAAAAATGTGAAAAATATTAATAATAATTAAAAAAAAGAAATACCAAAATTTATATAAAATAATTAATTATTATTAACTCAATAAAAATTATATAATGAAATAAAGGTAGATAATAATTAATATATATAAAATAATATACGACCCAAAAAAAAAATGCATTGTGAAAATGAGAAAATAACGTTCAATAACAATATTTAAAAAAAAATCTATGTTATATAATGAAGATGAAAAAAAAAAAATTAATTATGAAAAAAAAAATGAACGTCAGTAGCGTAGTTTTTAAAGAATTTTTATGTCGTTTACTGAAATATACTTGCAAAAATCGATTCTATAAAAGCATTTTTATAAATACATTTTCTTGCAAATTTAATTGATGCCATATGGAATACACTTGACTGTTGATGTCTTAAGAATATTGAAAGTAATAAGCAAACATTTATGGCTAACTTGTGTATAATTCTGAACAATTTTCAATTTACATATATATTCTATAATAAAGATGCTCAACTTCAGAACTACCCTTCTCTATATAAAAAGTAATTATATTTTAATGTAAATATTTAACATCGGTACAATTCAACATAACCCAAATAACCAAAAAAAATTAGAAATAAATTTTCGCAAAGGTCGTACATTTTTGTATAATTATAAGAATATCATTTATTTATTAATTAAAATTAGTCATTAATAATATATAATGAAATAAATCTAAAAAATATATATATATATATTAAATATAAAATTCAATAAAGAAAATATTCAAATAAAAAACTTCTATATATAGTTACATAAAAAAAAAATCTGCAAAAATGTAAAATGAAAAAAAAAAGAAAAAGTTAAAGTTAAATAAAAAATATTTATACAAAAATTACATATCTTTGTTACTTAAATTGAATGATGTTTAGATATTTATTTGAAAAATTAGTTAAATTTGGAAATTGCGTACATTTTTCAGTGATAGAAAATGAGAAATTAAAATAGAAATAATTTTTTTTTGTTTTATAATTTTTTCTACATAACTTATACTAAAATAATAATTAATAAAAATATATCTCATGACTTATTGTCGTACAGTTTAAAGGGCTGCTGATTTAAGTCCTATAAAAGATTTATTTAACAATAGTTCAAGTAACATTCATATATTTCACCAGAATGTGGTAAAATATTAAAATGTAATCTAAATAAAACTATAATAATAAATTAAATCGTTTATAGGAAAATAAAAATTATTGCATACTATTATTTCTAAGTAAATTTTATAAAAAAAAACAAAAAATCTAAATAAATAAATAAATAAAAATTAAATAAATAATTCCAAATAATTAAATATAAATAAAATTGAAATTTAAAATATTTATGATTTTTTTTTGTATAAATTGAATATGAAAATAAAATTATTGAAAAATTATATAGATTTTACCAAGTAAAATTGTGATAATAATCCATACAATGAAAATAAATAAACTATATCGATGTAAAAAAAAAAAAAAAACATTTATTCTTCATTAGCATCATTATATGCGGAAAAGAACTCACGGACTAACTAAGTACATCTTCGGAAATTAAAGGTAATGCAAAAGTGGTTGGAAGAAAACTAGAGTCAATAACTTACTTTGATGTATTTTTTTCTTAATTATTGTTCATCATTATTAGGTATATAATTTTGAAATTTTTGAGTTTTTTGACCGATTTTTAATTAATGAACGAAGTATTAATTATTGAAAATCCTTTTGAAACATTTTCAATATGTGAACAAAAGTGCAACATAGAATTTATAAAACCCGGAAGTTAAATCCTTTAGGTAAAAAAAATCAAAATTAAACTTTATTTTTAATTTCGAAGGTCAGACAAAAAATCGATTAACTTTAAACTTTAACAAAAAATAAATAAAAATAGAACTTGCCATCAATCAAAACAATCTAAAAACAACAATAAAAATTAATCTTAAATTTTCCAACTTTATCTAAAACAGTAAAGAGATCATATATGAACACTGTAATAAATAAAAGAACAATTGAATCGTCTAATTTTGCAAATATTTCACCATGTAATCAAGTATCTTAATGGTCTGGTAAGTTTTCATTCATACATTAACAACGACAGAAAATTTGCTATTTTCGTATGTCTGGAATCGCTATAGCTCCATGCATGAAAACAAGTTGAATCTTGTGGGATTTTTTTTTTTTTAAATACATATTAGAATGTTGATTAAATTCCCAAACGGCTACGTTAGATGTTTGTTACCTTCAATAACATAGAAAGAATAGTTGTTCAAGCAGATGAGCATAAAACATTGTTACAAATGTTACAATGTATAGATTGACGACTTCAAAATATAAATTTGTAGACCATAAAGTTAATCATTACGACAATTATAAATTCATTTCAAGTGAAAATAAGTATTAAATTTAAATTTAGAATTTTATGAAAGTGTTTACTACAAGGCAAAGGGTTACTATTGGATATAAATGTCAACCCATAGGTCAATTGAAATTGTACGGTGAGTAGTACTTTGAGAAAAAAAACTTGTCTTTCAATTTGGTATTGTGAGAGGAACATGAAATCTTGATTTCGGTGTCAAGTTAAAGTTGAGCATTTGAATGCCAGTCAGTAGACGAAGGGACCAATAAATGATTTCCCACATAATTTCACCCTATTATATTCTATGACAACACTTCGCATACATTCGTTACACTATACCATATTTGTCACCATTTTATAGCTAGGGAATCATATGTCTCAACAGTTATATTTATTGCTTTTGCGATATAAGATAACAACCAGCAAATAGCATAAAATATATGTTATTATGTTAGATAATGGTTTCTGAGAAAATGGTTGTTTTGAAAAGTTCTTGAGAAGATTTCTTTAATGTGATTGTCTGTTTATGATATGCCGTATAAGTGTATATAGTTTTCTTCTCCTTTTTGTTTTTATTTAGGTCAAAAGGAATTATAGTTTTAAAGTATATACTCCTATACTGTATATAGTTTTTTTTTTTTTTGGTCAAACGGAATTATAGTTTTGATATCTAATTGTTAACCCCATGAAATGGATAGTAATTATTAAAATTCCTTTATGGTGAATTTTGTAGTTGTGACTTTTTCTTTATTCTTCACTTATCTCAGAACTGAATATAATAGAATTTAAAAGAAGATTTATGTGAACATAATACGTTTTACAAATGGTCGACGACTTAGCGGTAAAAATATATAACCAAATTATATTTTTCGGTGAAAAGATATAAATTCAATTTTTTGCAGAAATAATATGCATTGGTCAAATGTCACTCTCAACATTTTTGGAAATAAAATTAGAATTGTATTAAATACATCTTTTTATAAGAAGGAAAAATAAGAAATACGCGTTGTTGCCACTAATACATAGGTACTTAGTTTATGTGTTTCTGAAATAAAATTGTAAGCCTCACTAAAATGACTATAACTTCTCCAAATATTAACCCTGCAAATATTATTATATCGCTCATGATTTTAATTTTATATGATAAAAAAAAATCCAGGAAACAAAATTTCACATTATAAGATCTTTAATATTTAATACCCCTCCCCCTACCCACTATAGTAAGCATTTCGATATTAGAAACTTCCATTATATGTCCGATTCGGCAAATTCAATGAAATTTATAGAAGAAACAATTGAATGCCAAAGAAACATTGAATTATAATATAAGTGATCAATATCAAAGTTAAAATTTTGAATGAAAAATCGCTTAAAGGTATAAATATAAATAAGTATACACATATTCATTTGCAAACGCGAGATTCTGAGAGTAACAGAAATTTGACTGTGAAATCAAATATTATATTATTAAATAAATAATATGATTATTTTTGATTTCAAATATAAATTAATATCGTAAAAACTTTCTCCAGTTTTATTTTTAAAATTGAAAAGCTTTTCTTAACGGAAATTGTGTAAAAAGTTACTGCTCGCTGCAGAATGTAAATTTATATTCAGTTAAAATTAATATTAATTTAGAAATTTTCAATAAGATCTGTTTCGGTAATATAGCCTCTGGGTATATATTTTGTTTATCTCTATAATTCAATCTAAACATAGTAAGTAAATTGTTAGCAAGACAATATTGTAATAAATTGATTGAAGTACATAGGTACTAGCAATATTTCTTGAAAACGTATACTAGACCTTATATTTTTAATGAACTTTTTTTTTTCTTTATTTATGATTTGATACTCTTGTATCTTGCAAATTAGATAAATATACTTAATATTCTTTGTGAGAAAAAAAAAATTATGTTAAGCTTATTTTAATTTATATTACTTCAGATTAATCCATTGTTACAGGTTGTACCGTCTATACCGCTTATGTCAGCATAGTAAAAAGTTCTAATAAAAGCAGTAGATCAAGATTTTATCATTATAATGTGTACTAAAAACTCAAATTTCCTTCCGTTATATCTTTCTATTTGTTATCCGTTAAAACTTAGCATTCGGCTATGTTTCGCTTTTTCAAATTGTATAATTTGATATCTCGCATTACATAATGAATGTTCATGCGGAAATAAATTTCCACCTCCAAAGTAAAAGGTAAAATGTACGTATTAAAATCCATACAATGTTATAAAAAAATAAATTCTTATTACATTTTATTTAAAAAAAAAAAAAAAGAAATAAATAAATTGGTTTTTCTACTATACATTCCAAAAAAAAAAAAATCCAAACGCGCCCTGACCGGAATATTGATATAAACCGTCAATATATATAACTTCACACAAAAACATTACAGTAAACCAATACAGCATCAACAATAACAAAAAACCAAAAAAAAAAAGAGCTTTTATACATCTTCGTATTTTATTTTACGTGATATTTGAATTCAAATTGTACAACAAAATGCAGAATGAATTTTAAACTTTATTTTATAAATAAAATTGATAAAAAAAAAAACAATTTTCCTCAATCTATCTTTAGGACATAAATATAGTATGCGAGCTATATTTAATATACAAATACAGTGAATTCGTAACTGGTAACTGCATGAATACACGATTTCAAGTCAATATCAATTGATTTTACTTACAGTCTGTGACACTAGTACGTAACGTACTGCCTTTGGTAGTTCTAGTATTAATACAGATTGGCAATTGACATAATATTATTACAGTAAAATCCCATGATGAAGCTTACTTTATTTTTATTATTTCAAAAATATATTCATTTGCATATAATATTGGCTCATCAGATTTTTTTCGCTTAGCTCGGGAGATTGTTAAGAGTTTTATTAGGAAATTTGGTTCAAACAGATTTTAACTAAATTTTCTCTTATCTTTAACTATTTCAACGTTTCGAAATATTTCGTGTTCAATGGTGTGTAAGTAATTTATTTCTTATATTCTCTTGTGATTCGTGTCTTATAGTTTTCTTCTTTTTTTTTTCTGTATAAAATAATTTATTTTATTTTAAGGGTTGGAGAACGTTTTTTGCAAATCAGAGACACATTTGTAAGTATATTGACATTCAGTCAATGTAAATAGAAATATATATTCAGACATAACAGAGCTTAATAAAACCGAGAAATTTAATTATTATGGAAACGTTTCAGACGTTCAATCTCGTCTTTTTTTTTATTGTTGAATCAAGAGACCGTATGAAAGGAAATGAAGTGTTGGTTTTAAGAACGATTCTTTTTTTTATTATAAAAAATTAAATAATTCATAAGCTCAAAATAATATTCTTTCATCGTTTGCTTAGACCAATGTAAAATGTCATTATGCGATGAAAAGAGAAGAAAAAAATAAACTTCCAATTACCGCATAAACTCCATCGGATTGTCTGTCTAGACGTTATACAAGTTCGCAAATAGCGAAAAAGGAAATGTTTCATTTATTTCTATTTTATTCATTTTATACATCGCTATAGCTACAATAATGTAGCAAAAATGCATGCGAGAAATAGCAATAATAATGAAATATGTATCCATAATTTCAACCATAATTTAATAAAACGAAAAATCAACATGTGTTTCCGCTATTTTGATAAATTATTGCATTTCACGAACGAATAGCTTTTTGGTATTTTATAGGTTGCGGAAACGTCAATTATACCCACGAAGGAAAAAGAAGACTATCGTACACAAATAATTATAAGTAAGTATTCCCCAAATGGACAACAAAATACAACTTACTTTTGTGGTTTTCGTTTTTGGTCTTTTTAGCAATTTGAATGTTTCAAGATAAGAAATGGTAATGATTTTTTTCGTTTTACCTTCTTTTGTTTGCTTTAGTATTTTTGATATTGTGTTATTATTGTTGTTTATAATTAAGTATCTACGAGAAATTAAATGTTTTTTATTTACATTACATACCTGCATTATATTACGGTTTATATATTGTTGACAAATTAATTTGAAAGTTAAACATTATATTGTCCACTTAATGTGGTTGTGTATTTGCATTCTCATTTTATGTACTCGTATGCACTCAATAAACACATGTTGTAGTTTTAAACATATATTTATTTATATTGTAAACCATTTTATTTTATATTCAACTATTATTGACATTCAATTAGCTTTTACTGTGTTTTTGTTTTCCTTATTTATCAATCGATTGTTTCAGAATCGAAATGTTATAAACAGCAAAGTATTTAGATACTGAAATAATGAAATATAGAACTACAAGCACTCAAAGATTAGTTTTTGCTAGCTGATATATACCCAAAAATTGAATCCCCCTTCATTGTCACAGGTAAAGTCTAAACCAACAAACGAAGAGGTTAAATAATAACATATTGTTGATATTAAATATTTAAACATCACAACTGTTATATTATCACAAAATCGATATCATTATTTAATTAATACAATATTTTATTATAATTTTTTATCTGTAAATTAAATATTACTAATAATTATTCTACGTAACGCTAAATAATCTAATTATTTTGTCTTTGATTTTTAATTAACCAAACTCATTATATATGTAACTCAAAACTGTCTACCTCAGACTCAGAAATATAAAATATTTCTAAGAATAGAATTTTAGATTTAATAGTTGAATATGACTAAATGAAATTCCATTAATATTGGTACTTCCTGTTTTACATAACAATTTGACCATTCCGTCGGCTTCCATTTTTGCACTTTCGGAATATAAAACATACTTTGAATTTAAATTATATTCAAATATTCCGAATATTTCGAATATTCGTAAACATTTTGAATATTTGAATACAGAACGCAGTTAATCTGAAAATGGATAATCTTTCGTTCTTGGTTCTTGCATATACTATGAGTAAGGATTGAATTCAAATATTTAGTAAATCTTATTTTCAAGAAAATATAAATCACCGCATTGCATTGAAAACTTTTGACCTATTGACCTTCAACTCATTAAATTAATTCATTTTCTTTTCTGATTATTTCAATATATAGTGGTTTTAAGTTTAATATAAGTTATAAACTCGAGAAATCCTACATTATTTTAAATAAAATGTTTTCAATGTATTTATTATTCATATATTGCCCAGATTAGATATATATATATATTTAAATTGCATCTTGCAATAACTTTTAAAATCTGTTTTAAATAGAAAAAGAAGGCCTACTCGTTTTACTTCATTCTTTTTCCAATCTGACTTATAATTTAGTAATTTAATTAAAGAGAATTATTTTAATTGTAGAATTTATAACAATCTACAATTATATAGAAATAATTACCGTAGAATTATCATTTGTAAAAAAAAAATTAATAACAACAATTGTAAAATATGTATAAGAATTTTATTAAAAATATACATTAAATAATTTTATAATTTCTAGGATACAACAAATAATTTTAAATTTATTGAATCGCAAATATCATAATTATGCGATTTAGAATATAAAATATTTAGTAATTCGTATCACAAACAGCTACCAGCACCTATTCGTGTTTGTTAATAAAACTAAATAAATAACTCTTTTCTATTGATCACTTTTCGAAATTCAATCAACTAATATTAATTATTATTATATTTTGTCCATAGATTAAATTGAATTAATACACAAATGCAACATGTCGAATTGATAATAATAAAACCAAAAAGAAAAAAAAACTAATTATAATCATTTATAAATCATTAAACACTACATAAAAACCAATTCGTGTTATTTATATTATTTTCATTAGAATGGCTCCACTAGTGGCCATTACAATCAAACGTAAAATAATTTTGTTTCTATACATTTGTTTTTGGTAATCATCATTTTTTCATTCAAATAATTCAAATATTCACAATAATTTTTCAGTAATATTTTCGTACCTTTTATTTATTTATATTTTTTTTTCTTGTCATTGTTGAAGTGGATTTATACGGGCATGTATTTGATTTGCGGTTCACCAAAATTTAAATAAAAGATATACGGGTAATTTACCGCAGATCAGAAAGTTTGTTGGGGTTTATTTTGGAAATGTCTAGTATGGCAATCAACTTAACTGTTAACCAGATATATTTGAACAATTTAATTTAAATTTAAGATTAAATTTATAATCTGTTTAATGTTGTACGTATATATGTATACAATTATACATATTTGAATTTGTTACAGAAAGTCAACAACACCATAAATTTGAATTATAGTATAATAATTAAAATATTATATATACAATATACATATATACAATACATTCATATATATATATGTTTTTCTTTTTTGGTTTATTTGTTCTATTTTCAAATTGATTATGATTAAATTGATTGCTGTATTTATTTCTGAAGACAAATAACTGTTATTATTGAACAATTTTATATGATTTAATTTTTATTATATTAAAATCAACTATAATCATAGACCCACATTAAAGTTGTATTCATAATTTAAATGAGCTATTTTGAAATTATTCTAGTGCAGAAGTAACTCTGCTTTCGTTCGCAACAATATAATTATTATTATTATATATCATTTTAATGATTTGGATAAGAAAAAAAAAATATATTTCTATTTTATTAACCATAGAAATGGGAAAAATTGTATCAAATCCACTTTATTGTTTTGAAAATGTTTTTTTTTTTTATATAATATAAGTAATTGGAACATTAAATAATAAATGTGCAATATTCTATAATAATTGCGATACATTAAAATTTATTAATTATTCAAATAAATATCTAATTTATAGATTGAAATCATGGTGTGATATTGTTACGTCATTTGTTGTTAACTATACAATTATGCATACAAAAGAAAATTCTAGATTTGAATTTCGTGTGAAATATGTCATTTCAATTATGATAAATATTTTGTCGCATGTTTCTATAGAAAATAGATTCTTGATTTTCATTATTTGGTTTTTTGAAAATGTAAAATCAATACCTTATCGAATAAACACGTTTAAATGAAATTATAACATAAACCGCACAATATTTCGGTGCTCGATGTACTTAGAAACCAAAATACTAATGAACTTAATTAAAATAGTTTTAATTAGTCAGCTGCATGTAAAACGAAAACTAAAATCACTGATTCATATGCGAACGAACGCATTGAATTCAATCTATTTAATGAAAAGCAAACGATATTTGATAAATAAACAATTTTCTCACCAAAAAGCTGAGCCGATACAAATATAACAAATAAAAATAATATATCGTTTTATTTTCATGGTAATTTTTTTTCCTATTTACGTTAAACGAAATGAAAAAATCTAAATTAACTATTTAAATACCAATTTATATGCGCACCTTTTTAATCCATAATAATATTTATTATAACCAGCAAAATAATATGTACATATTTGATATAAATATTGAAAATAACAAGGATGTTGGTTTTAATGTTTGTTTTTTTTTTTTTAAATCCCAAAATGCACATAAAACTCATGAATAAAAAAAAAAGTGTGTATAGTTTTATTATTTTGAAATGTCCAAAAACAACAAAAAAAAAAGTAAATAAACATTAAAACATATAATAGAAATATGTGAGGTAGCTGATATGAGATGAGAATTGTGCAATACCAAAAATCAATAATTAAATAAATTCCTGTTTATTTGCTATTTTAATTTTTTTTTTATTGAAAAAAAGAGTTGGTATATTAAAATTCTTTTTTATTTTTACGGTTCCCTTCTCTCATACACCAATTATCCAATGAATCGGAGTAGAACGAATCTAGGAGATTCTTCATATTACTGTTTTCTAAATAATCATAGTTTGAAGTATCATTGAATTTGATTTTATATTAATTCATTTAGATAAAAAGACAAAACATTATCCCATACAATAAACCAAATCCTTGGTTTACTTTTGAAATTCGATTAGTTCGTGAACTGAGTGGTGGTCTCCTTTTAATCTACATTACATTACAATATAGCCCTTATAAGTTAAAATGGATGTATTTCCAATGAAATGCAAGCTCAAAGAACTTTGTCTTAATTTGTATATACCTATCAAAATTAACTCGGAATGAATAGAAAACCAATATTACTTTTCTATTCAAAATGTAAACACAAAACAAACAATACAATTCCAATTCCAATACATCTCTGCATTAACATATTCCCATTTGATATCTGTAAATTATATGAAATAAGAGTCATATCGACAACATAATAGAATGTGGGTATGGGAAAATATCAATATTTTATGTGAACAGTGAAGTCAAATCATCGTCTATATAAATACATTCTATAAAGAAATATGGATTAAATAAAATCTATTATGTGTTCGCATTTGTATGTTATAATTTAATTAACGTAAAAACATAATAAATATAAAGAAATAAAAAAATAAATAAATAAAATCGAATAACAAGCAAACTTTTCAAAACTCATATTTTTTTTTTTTTAATTAATAATTGTCACAATAAATTTGTACATTAGCGGTTCAATTGTGTTAATTTGAATTACAATAAATAATTATAACTTTAAAACAAAAAAAAAAAAAATAAATAAATAAACAAAAACACGTAAAAATAATAATCAATATGAAAATTAATATAATAAAAAGTTACATCGAAATTATTTTAATTTTAGTAGTGACATTAAAAATGGTAAATGAACAAATATCAAATTTCTCTTTTGTATTAATATAATTATTTATGTAGAATGCTTTGTATCAGTTTGTGGATGCATGAAACATGTAATGCAAATAACGAAATATTTGAATTGGGAAAATGACCTTAACAATTGTTATCAATATAAAACCCGGTATATAGAGTTTACCTACCATTCAATTCCATTCATGCGTATAAATTTTATATTGTGAATTGATTTATTTTATTTCATTTTTGTGTAATTCTCTTCAGTTTTAATATTTAAAAAAAAATGATATAAAAAATAAAAAAAAGAAACGTTTCAAAATTAAATCGTGACCAATGTGGATGGATGTGAGAGCTTTAAAGCTTAATATTTTTGTATACCAATTAAATCAACATGTAATTAATGAATTAATTGAAATTTTAGTCACTTGCAAATTGTTTAAAAATGCTTTTTAATTTTTTTTTTTTTAACAACAATAACAAAAACAAAAACATCAAGATTAAATGGTTATTATTAATAAATTAAAACGTTTTATTTTAAAAATAATATTGGCTCAATTAAAAACTTGTTATAATATTAATTAATTCTAATATGTTAGTTGAAGTTTATAATTATCCCAAAGTTTATAATTATTGCAAAGAATAATAATATTATTTTGCTTATATTAAGTAGTCTTTGTCAAATATTTAACGTGTCTTTGATTGTTTTGGATGATTTAAATTTAACTAAATATTATTTTTTTAATAATCAACTTATATAATCTTTATATGTGTGGCGGCATATGAGAAAAATCGGTCAGTCAAACAGAATTCATAATTAATTTAAATTTGGTCCGCAAAGATTTTTTTTTAAAATATTTTGACTATTTTATTGAAGCCACGAAAAATACAATTTTCTTTTTTTTTAAGTGAACAAATTTGGAAAATTTCATTCAAATCCGAGATGGTCGAGTTGATGACTGATTGTTTTGGTGTGGAATGCTCCATGAATATGATAATATAATATGATAATGATTATAAGGATACGTTTCTATATGGGATTACAGTTTAAATATATAGGATATAGCTGATTTCGTGGATTACAAACTCACCTAAATACTTTACACATTTAAAATTTCTTAAAACGTGTTTAAAACTGAATTGAATTTTAACTAAATGACTATTAATTTTACTTCATAATCGATTAAGTTTTATTAAAACTTAGAAGTGTGAATTTTTCCTCATTTATTGCATTGCCTATGAGAAAACAATCGTATTTATAGAATAATTCATATCGAGAACCATAAATCACATTAATATTGAATATAATGTTGTTGATTTTCAACATTAGTGGTTTGTATTGATTCTGATTGTATAATATTTATGCATAATAATATGCGATCATCGCACTTCTGCATAAATATTATGTGCGTATAGAACCGTACTTTGTACATAATTTATTGAACTAACAAAAGTAGATGAAAGATAAGCATTTGTAGACACCAAATATAAAACAAATCATAGATATGTATTTAGGATATTAAAATTGTTATCGGTTGATATTATAACATCAGAATGAATAGAATCAAACACACGACTTTAAAATATATTAGAATTTTTTATTATTTGATTTTGCGGACATAAAATTTCATAAAACTAAAACAATTAATAATTTTAAATGATGGAACCAATATATAAATACTATTTTTTTTTCTTTTTCGAGAACACGTTAACAAATTAAAATTTCTTAAGTTCAATTTTTCAGCTCTCCTGATATCTAATCACATATAGTAATTACTTCAAACAAACTTATCCAAATAAAAGTACGAAAATTTCGACCAAACTATACTTTTAATCTCTCAATTTCAACTTGCAACACATGCAACTGCAAATAACTACTCTTTTGCAAACGAATAAATGTTTAAATACCAGAAATTACATTGTAATCTCACGCAAACACAAATAATTTTTTTTTTTGGCAATTGATCTTTTCTATTGTTCACACCAATAAATATCCAGTAGAATTGCCATAAACCATAAACAATGGCTTTGAAATAAATTGAAACAAAAAAAAAGTTCCATATTTCCACCCTCAATTTATAATTCCAAAAGGTTTTACTCAACCATGTCAAATATATTTGCGTTATTAAATTTATAGTTTCCAAAGGTAAATCGGTAAATAAGCTTAATAAAGATGACAGGGACGTATTGGTGTATTTTATTAATTTATTTCATTTGTTAGTCAGATCGAATTTGAGGGTTTCTTAATTTGTTTCCGTTTTTCAAGAAAGTAAAAGCGTTAATTGACGTATAATTATTATTAAGCTTTATTTCTTTTCGGTGAGTTCGTCGCTGGTGGCTGTTGACCAGGGTCATGTAATAACAGCGATGAAAGGTTCCGAAAATGATGTTGTACAAATGTATGAGCTTGTGAGTTTTCTATATTGATACGTCATATATCCATACACATATCTCTGCCTTACAACAATAGATAAATATGTATAAATAATAATACATATATATTGAATACATAAATTTCTGATATACGTATGCAGTGCATCCATAACATGACGACTGTAATTCAGAACATGGTTAAATCTATAATTTATTCACATTAAATTCATATACAGACACACACCCCATGTGCTGTGCACACAGAGTGCGGTTATAAACAAAATGTCCCACACTTTATAAAATCGATTATACGAGTAGCTATAAAATATCAGAAAACTTTTTAAAATTCATACAATTTTTATACATAAAATAAAGCTGTATTTTTTTTTCTTTTAATTTTCATTTTAGTTCTCCAATGCTAGCCATGGAAATGATTCGGTATCATCAACATCTTTACCATTTGCAACTTCAATTGACCAGAAAGGAAATCTAAGCGCATTACTTTTAACCGATACTTACACTGACAATTCTAATGAGACCAATAGCACCATTATAATACCAAAGAAAACATTATGGCAAAAACTTTTTCCGTTAATTTCAACCGAAACGAAAGAATTCAAAACACCATATACCTTAAATCCAAGTGTATCACAACCATTTGCTGGTCTAATAACATTCACAAAATTGCCGTTTGCGGGTCCACCGTGCGAAACAACATCGTCCTCATCATCATCGTCCTCAGCATCATCATCATCATCATCATCATCATC
>JAABKK020022240.1:0-18079 GCA_011634745.2 Catotricha subobsoleta | reverse complement strand
GCGGGTCCACCGTGCGAAACAACATCGTCCTCATCATCATCGTCCTCAGCATCATCATCATCATCATCATCATCATCTGTTTTAGGTCCAACAAATGAGGAATTCTATCCAATTGAAGTGAACATAAATCAATCAAATGATTATGCTGATAATATAAACCAGAACTATGATAACGACCAGCATCATATTAATTTCTTCAATAAATTCGAAACACACAAAAAAACATGGGATCGAATTGTAAAGGCACCCGTTCACGCATTTCAAAAAGTTCGTAAATTTGGAATTGATTTAATTGGATTGGGAGCATTGTATGGAACAAATCATTTTTATGGAAATGAGTTGATTAATTTAAATGAAAATGAATATTCTGTGGATGATAGAAAATTATAAAATAATAAAAAGTTTATTTGTTTTGATTTAATAAAATGTTGAATAGCTCTCGGATTTTATTATTTTTTTTTTGCATATTAATCTCTGAATCATAAAATACAGTTAAATAATGTTCCACTTTAATTAATTTTAAGCGTATTGCATTGCAAAAAACAAAAAACAAAAAATATTCAAATGTGAGAGATAAAACTTAAACTTAAATTGTTTTGAAATGACGCAAAATAATTTTACCTTCTTAAATTATTTTTTTGGGGGAAATAAAGTTATTTAAAGCAATATCAAGATCATTAATAATATTTCAATTTATTGGTTTTTAACAATATTTAAATTACAATAAATTTATTCAAAAATGGTATATATGGCAGCGATAGTGACGCCGCGCCGACGTTACATATGGTTTAATACAATTTCACTATATTTTAGTTATGTCCCAGGTAAGAGTTGAAATACTAATTAGTTTCTCTACGTTTTTTTGTTTCTATGAATGTAATAAGTTTTAAATATGTGTATGTTGTATTCTTTGTTCACCTTTAGCTATAATTTCAACCAAAAAACCAAGAAATGTGCACTTCATGCAGAATTTATTCAGTGCCAGATAGTTTTTTTTTGTGCATAGTATTTGTATATATTTAGAGCATAAAACTCCAGAAGCTCTCTATAGAAATGAGACGTTTCCCTTTGATTTTAAATATAGAACAGAGGTATACATATTGTGATTTAAATTTGTCAAGCAGAACCTTTAGACAATGTTCCAGGAATATAATTACTCTAAATCTGATGTTTCTTACGCTATTAGGTCTAGTAGTAATTACTACTGCGGTAAAGTAATCGATACTGTGTTTTAGAAGGTCATAAAAGAAATAAAAATTCTCAGAGTGTTATATAGAAAGTTAGTATCAAATAAATATAGAAATTCAACGTTATCTGTTATTCCTGTAATTTCAATATAGAATATCGTCATTAATATTTAATTTCTTTATCTGGGATTCTCATTGGAACCTATATATAAATAATATATGAACTTTAAAAACTATCAAAATTTAATACTTTAATACCAATTCACTCTTAATCTCATAAGTTAAGTAGGAATTGATTTATATCAAAAAAAAAAAAAAAAGAAAGAAAAAATATGAAACAATCAATGGTATGCAGGTGGGCGTGCTCGAAAATTAAAAAAAAAAAATTGTTTAATTTTGAAAGTGTAACACTTCTTCTATTTGAAATTAAACCAAAAATGACAGAATTTAAATTAGGTAAATATTACCATACACATAAATATACTAACCAACCATACAAAGCAATGCAGGTCTATACAAACATGCAAACAAATTGAAATAAATAGCAAAAAAATAAAGCATATATTTTGTTCTTGTGTGACACATTAATTACAAATGATCGTCATTTAAAACGTTATAGGTATACATCGAAATGTTATGCGTTAAAATATAAAATAAAATAATATGTAGGTATATATAATATATCTCTACTAATAATCTGAAACGCCACCATCATCATAAGGTCAGTTACACTAAACTGTCAAAACATATAAATGAAAATGTCTATTTAAATATAAAATATAACCATCAAAGCGTATATATAGAGAAAGATATGTACCTACTTTCATATTACGATATACCGACGTAATGTTATACATACTAGAATTGAGCGACAACGACTGTTAAATATTTTTTACAATACCGGTTCTTTTTTTCAGCTGTGGCTTAAATGCAATTTAAATAAATGTATTATTCACGATATTAAATAAATAAATAAAAAATATACTTAAATGAGAAATAAAAGATCTTCATTTTGGTGTTTTCAAATATATTGTGTCTTGTGCGATAACATTTCCATTATACCCAATACCCAAGTCTATAGTTCTTGTTTGTTTCATGTATTTTTGGGATAAATCGAATCCAAAAGCATGATAATAAAACCAAGAGGCGAATAAACTTTCAATTTAATTATGGATATTTATTGTTATTGAAACGTTTTTGTCTTAAAATATTTGTGTATTATAAAAAGTATTTTTGTTGTTCTCTGGTGTGGTTGAACTTTATATTCTTAGAAATTTAAGATTTTATTAAGTATTTAATCTGAAATGTTTAATTTTTAATGCATATTTAATTGTTTTCTCCAAAGCAATGATTCATCTGTAATATTGTCCTCTGGTTATCAGCTACGTTTCGATTTAATACAATATTTTAAATTAGAATTTATGCAAAACTTAGTTAGTAACCATATTTTTTAAACACTTTTTTCTATATTCATAGCAAAGGATAGGAGATCTTTTTTACAAAGTGTCGACTACATTCAAACATCACTTGATCGGGATTGATTAATTCAAAGATATTAATTACTAATAAACAATAGTTTGATCGTCTGCTTATATAACAAAACAATAATTATTGAGCAGAAACTTTAATACGTTTATAGCTATAGAAATTATTTCATAAAATATTTTATAATATTTTAATTTAATATTATTGCGATTAATTTTAAAGTAAAAGAATATGTAATTTCGAAATACATAGGTATAAAAAACATCAATATTTTTGTTTGTTCTTTTTTTTTCGCTGGCTGGAAAGTTAAGAGTTGTTTTAGCTGTCCTTAGACTTTGTCTAGCTACAAATCTTAATTTAAATCACTTCATACTACTAAATATTGGTGCCTGTGTTCCAATTTCAAGCAATACAAACAAAATCTTTATAAATAATTTATTTTAATTATTTATTAAATCAATCATATTTAAGCCTCAAACTACACCGGACGACATTGGAAGTATAATAAATTACGTGTACATCCAAAATAATATTTCAGTTGAATTTATTTATTCAGAATTCTTTACATTACTCATCATAATTGTGCGCTTGTAAGAAATTCAATCAATAATTATTTATAAATAAAATTAGGCAAATTAAGTTTATAAAAGAATTTCAATACTCATCGTCATCAATAATCGAATTCAGTACAACCAAATATTTTTAAAAAAAAATATCATATTTATATATCAAAATGCAATAGATTAATGAGTGTCTTGTCTATATTGATATTTTTTCTATTATTTACTAGACTAGAACTAGACATTCATATTAAATACAATTTGCTCAGACATAATTATAATTCAAAAACCACGAATGAAAAAAATACACACAATTTTGCAGACTAATAACTTATTTCATTATAAAAGACGACATTGTAATATCCATAATATTATGACCATAATGTGAATTGTGAAGATGCGAATAACAAAATCAAAAAAGCAATTTTTCGTGTCGCTTAATATTATATGTATAATAAAAAAAAATAGAATACCTTCAATTAATAACGTGTTAAATACGGTTGATGTTAAAGAAAAAATAAAGAATCAACCTCTTGTCATTTCGTGCTGTTTATAATTATAATAATAATTTTGTTGTGGTGGTGAGTGAAAATTTTGTGTTGTCAAAAAAGAAGGAAACAAAAATAAAAACGTTATAAAACAAAGAAATAAAATCTTCATCAAAAAGTATAATTTAAAGAATATAAATTTCTACCTTTTTATTATTTTCAGATAAAATATGTTGTGAAAGCAATGAACGATTTTTTTTCTCAATTAAGATATTTGAAAGTATATAGTTACTTGGTATTCAGTGCAGAAGGGTATACCAGAAATGAGCATAATTAGAGGTGTTTAAAAAAAATACTTCTAATGGCCATCAATCCATTTGTATTTCAATCAAATGAGATAGTTTAAAGCTTAAATGCTGCCTGCTCTACATACAAATTTCAGGTCAATAAGGTAATTAACATCGCATGCAGTCAAAATTCCCGTTAATTCCTATTGGAATATTTCATCCATGACATAAGTTATTGCTTTAATTATGAAACTATGAGAAACGAAACAAAACATAATTTTTCTGGTAAAGTTGATAATATCTTCTTATTAATTTCATTTAACCGAAATGTAAGAAGAAAGAAAGAAGAAAAAAAGCAAAGTTGAATAAAGATATGACTCTATCTATAGCTCCAGAATTATATACTAAATGTAGATATTTATATTTTTATTTCATTTCTTATAAGTATTTATTTATTATAGGTTTTATTGGTGTGCTGAAAATACCGGTATATAATCGGAATTGTACAAGTATATTCAACAATAAACATCTCACATCACATCATCAACAATAAGATCGAAGTAGTCGGTTCAATACAAATAATATACAATTCACATATCAATATTGTATGATTTTTTTTTTTATTTTTTTTATTTTGTAAATGAGACCAACTCAGTATAAGGTACTACAAGAATTCAGTTCGACTAAGTTTTTAATAATAGTTTGATTGGGCTACTTATATTGTACAGACGTAGTTTGTAGCCACACAAAAAGTTAATAGTGATAGTGTTTATTTCTATCTTCTTGGTTTTGTTTTAAATTTAAAAAAAAAATGTATGTGAATATTTAGTCAAAGAATTTATGTTATGTTATTTATTTACAATCATAAAAAAGTTCATTTAACTTGGGATATTTTATGTTTAATTTTTTTATTGGAAGTAGAAATATATAGTTTTAGATAAATAAAGCGGATGTCATATTACTGAACATTGACAAAAATATAGTTATTTGGTATTTTGAATAAAATCAACTATCAAAAACCAGATCAAAAAAAAATGTGTTCCCGATTTCGAAATTTTTGGATATTTATATTAGGCGCATGCTTTTTGAGTGAAGTAAGTAATATTAAATATCTTATCCTTTTTTGGATTGTAATAAAAAAAAAAATCAAGAAAGAAAAAATCAAACTTATTTTTCATATATTAAATCCCTCTACCCATCTCTAAACAGAATAAAAATGAAATTTCCTCTATCAAAATAAGTATCAAGTTAGGTAGAATTCTGTAACCCTTTTAAAAGTCTTTAAATAAAACTCATTCTATCGTATATCCAACCTACATCAACTAAAACGCACATACCATTTTACACTTTAAAAGTATTAAACTTTTCCAAAAAAAAAAAATTTAAATTCTCTGACATAAATATTATAATAACTCAATAACATCAAAGAAAATACTTTTCTCTTAAAAAAACATTTTGAATATATATTTTTCACCATCAATTCGTAAGGAGCTTTTAGAATATGGCATGAAATATTCCATATCTGCTTATAATATCTACACAACCAACATAAATATGTGTACTCTGTAAACAGTAATATTGAACATAATATTTAATTTTTGGCATCCACACATCCACATCCACATCCACATCCCTATTATATCTGTTGGTTTTTGATATATATTGAATAATTTTACACAATATTCTATACAAAGAAATGTATAAATCCTTTTACAAAATCATGCATGAGCTTATACTAAAGAACATCAACCAAACGTAAACTAACGCTTATATACCTCGAAATATGACTGGTAAAGTGGCGAATGGTTAAAGTTAAAGGTATCTTTGTTATATTTACAATTTTTTTTTTTTTTGCAATACTTATGAATGGTAAAAATATTTCATTTTATCTGTCTTACATTGGTTGAGCTGCTTCCATCTAGATTTGTAACTTTGTAACAAAAATCCAAAAGGATATAAGTTATTTAAAGAACAACAAAGTATATTCATGTAGAAGTTTACTGATAATATTTATTAATATTTTTATTTTTAACATTTTGTCTTGAAAATATTCGTATTTTTATTCTATATATAAATTTAATTTAATTTATTATCGATGTTGACCTTCTTCGTATTATAAATAATTCTGAAAAATAAAATAAATTCTATTATTGATTCTTCAAAGAACTCAGTTTTAATTAATTTTACATTGAAGAAAATCTGATTGCATTTCATCGGAAAGACTCTTTAAATTATGAAACTGAATGAAATTAATAAATCGAAATTATTAAATGTTTGGCATAAAATTACACTAAAAGGTGAATGAGTACTTTTATATTGTGTTATAGAGTACAATTTAGTCGAAAAATGATATACTGAAATAATATGCTACTGGTATTACAAGTACCTACTTACTATTTGGTATAGAGCGTTTTAAAAAAATACAAACAAATCAGTAGTGAAGTACTTTTTTTTTCAAATAAATATACCAGCTACTTATCCAGCCTTTCTACATAATGGACCTAAGACCTAAAATCTTGCAATCTGACTGTTCTAGTCCAACATAAATATATAAAGGCTGGTATATGAAAAACGTACTTAACACATAATTAGACATGCCTTACAGAAATTTATTATGTCAGTTAATAGAATTTGTCTGATGTACGTCTTATGATATTCTGATTTATTTTTACTGGGTAAATGGTTAACAATATGGCAATGTTAACCGGTGACCCTTCTTAAAAATAAAAAAAAAAATGCCAGCTATACATGGACCGGTTTACGATTATTGAAGCTATTGAAAAAGTGACTCATTTAAACAAATACCACTGTTTATATTTACTTGAACAATCTTTGACTCTTTATATACATTTTTCATATAAAATAATTTATAAAATAATTCCCAGATCAACCTAACGAAAATAAAGTATAAATAAAATTAATAAAAATTCAAGGTACATTCACTTGCATCATTTTCTATATACACTAATTCGCATCCCTCAACCATTTCATATGTGTGCTTTTAAAAGAAAACAGTAGCAATATTTTTGTAGATATTTTTCATCCATAACATTTTTGTTTTCTCTTATATTTTTTTATTGGTATTGGCATCATAAGCTGTTCAGTGCTCACGTAAATATTACGCATTTTTATGTAAAATATGAAAATTTGTTTACGCGTACTTTGTAAACGCAATTGTGTATACGAACTTTACTTTACTACAATGTAGACATTTATTAATATAATTTTATATTTTTTAAGGGGCCATCATATAGGTTAATTTTATATATCTTATGTTACTGTTCATAAAATAAATATAAAGAAATTTTCTAAAATTTTTATTTTGAATTTTTCTTCATTTTATATTTTGGAATTGTGTGTGTGCGTATGTATGCAACACATATATCTTTAATATTATTATTAAGATATGACTTTCGTACCAATGTTGATCATATATGTTTGTATAGGACATATATTCGTTTATGCAATGAATACGAGCTGGATTATGTATTCTGGCTTCTTTTTACCTCTATTTAAGTATTTCGCTTTTTTTTCTCGTTCCGTTCCTTTCTCTGCTTTTAATGAAAAACGTAAAAAGGAAAAAAAAAGGATGAAAATGACAGGTTAAATAACTTTTGTGTTGTACGTGTGCTATATATTAGAGTCAATTTTTTTTTTCTTCTTTGCTTTCGTTTTGCATTACATGCGATAGAAAAATTTAATATTAGATTTTATATTGTTGATAATACATATATGGTTAGTTACTTACTTTGGTTTTCTTGCGGTTCTCACTTAATCCTTTATTGTTAATTTTGAGCTAGCACAACATAGTTTTCATAACAATTTTAATTAAAAAAAAATCGCAGGTTTAAAAACTAACAGAAAATGTCTGTGTATAGCCTAATAATAAAAAAGGAATTGTTCAAAGTTCAAAAATCAATTGAAATATGCACTTTACCAACAAAATTATCATCAAATTTATTCAATTTTTGCGACAATCATAATCAATCAAATTTTCTTTTTCTTATAATATCTACTAAATCAAAAGCTAAATTACAACCACATTCAACCTATTCGACAGAAATTGATCAAGACCTAAAATCAATTTTACGACTTTGAAAAATCATTTTTATTGCATTCAATTTGTTAAAATGTCATTACCTGTCTGTAGCTTATACCGTCTAAAATATATAAAGATCCACTTAATTTAATTCCAGTATCGAAACAGGAGAGCCAAATACTTATTTAATAAATAATTTTTTGATATATGTACCTACATATGTTTTTCATTATTTAATTACAATTTACAAATTATATACTTAGGTCATTCCCTCAGTTCATAATTTTGGACTAAATTCTTTGCTAAACTAAAAGACATGGCTAAACTTGTTATTAAATAATGTAAATTAATAAGTTTAGTCACAACTAAAGATGGCTAAATAAAATTTATCTTCAATTTAGCAAGAAATTTTGCCAAAAATTATGAATTAAGAAACAGTAACCTTAACAGAATATTGACCAATTTCCAAAATATAATAATATAATAATGTAATAAATTTTATTTCGCTTTAAAATATTGCCTCGTACATATAAATATATAAGCTCTTTGCTCTTTCAACCACTAGGTGAATTGTAGATTTCAAAGCTATTTATAACTGAAATGAAAATAGAACCGTCCAGTTCAACTATACATATATGTAATATTCAATCTATCAATCAACAATAATTTAACTCAAAATTGTTTGTATAATCGTATCATAATATTGGTTATTATGAATGGTATAAAATGTATTATCATCATCATTTATTTTAAAATTATATTTTATAAAAATATTATACATGATATCATATATGGTTGAATTAAATTTATTCATTGAATTGAATATGATTTATAGAAATTATAAATATAGCTCTATTTGTTTTCATTGATTATATTTGTAAATATTTTCATAAAAAAATCTGTGAAAAAGAAACAAAAATATGTTACCAATGTAATGTGTGTTAAATGTACATTCATAAGAAAATATGGATGACATTTTGTCATAAATTTATCAGAATTTTACAAATACATCCATTGTATATTAATATAATATATTCGTATCGTATAATATATATAATAAAAATATACATTGTACCATATATACCATGAAAGAACAGATGCTTGTCCAGATTTTGTGACAGATGAAGTTAAGAGTTCATTTAATTTTTTTTTATAGAAAATGTTAAAACATTATTCTAAGTTTTAGTTTCGATTTGGATAGAAAAGTTTTGCTATAACCTTATAAATTACTATTACTGCTTATATAAGTTTTTAGGAAAAGATTTTAACATGTAAAAAAACGTTACTAATTTTAATTTACAATTAGAAATTTATACAATCACATATGTGAAATTATGTAATTATTATAATAAATTATAAAATATTTTATATGTAGGGTTTTATTTGAGCAGCACGCACATATATTAGGCATTTATATTTAAAGGTAAATTAATGTATTTATTTATTATTCATCACAAACGAGCACTTGAGATGTCCAAACAAAATACAATATAATTCAGATTTACGTATATATAAACACAACATGTACTCATATGAACATAAAAGTATTAATATTACACATAGTATATTCCAATTCGCTATTTATAATCCCTTGTTCAATATATATGAATTCCCTTTTATATTTTATTTGATTTAAGGACATATGTTGAATTAGTAAGAGATCAGAAGAACCATTCATATATTTGGTATGTCAGTGTAGAGTAAGGTGGTTCGTTTTTCTTTTTTTTTCATGATTTTCCCACCTCCCCTTGAACAGATCCTTGACAAACTGTGAATATTTGCTTTTACTTAGTAGAGTTATTCCTTAATATATATTGGGTTCAGTCAAAATAACTGTTTTTTACTCTTTTTGCGAAAATACGTCAATTTTTGGACTGTATTGAAACTTGAAAGGTATTAAAGTATAGGTGTAGGTAAAAGCAAATATTCTCAGTTTTTTAAAGATCTATTCCGAGCCATACAACAATCTACAGATTAAATTTTCCTTTTGAAATAGAGAAGATAGAAGTAATAATGATGATTTTGACAATTTTTTATACATTTTTCCATACAAAATTTCAAGCCGATTGCGTTGGGGTCAAACATTGACGAAATCGGCTCGGATAAAAAACTTAAGCTATTTTAAGCGTCACCATTTAGAACAAGTGGAGGTAGGAAAATCAAGAAAAAATGAAAAACGAACCACCTTACTGTACAATCAACATAGTACCTATTAATAAACAGAGTATACTAAACTGTTAATAGAAAATGGTATATCGGTTGAAATTCGTGATATTATTTCTGTTGTGTCATCTCCAAGTCTAACTATGCCGAGTGTGCATTCACTATTTAATTTTTATAATCGCACAAAGGTTCTTGTAATCATTCATATGTGTTCTATGTGTTCATATAAATATAATATCTCATTTGTTTGTAAATTTATGTATGAAATACACCTATTAATATTTTATCACATTTTATGATGAACGAATCAATTAGCTATTGAGTTAGGATGATATAATTATGTGCAATGTACATGAATATATTATTAATAGGTCTATTTCAATATATGTTCAATGTAGTCAATGTCATACAGTATAATTTAAACAAAGAAGGTTGTTTTGATAAAATTATATGGCGCTGTACCTGTACATATGTAACAATTAAAGGGGTTAATTAATTACATGCAAATTATCAATTGCTGAACATATTTCATATTATTCTGATGTCAACCAAAATAATCCACAGTTTCATTATGAAATTTATATTTCAATCGATATACAAATAGAAAAATACTCTATTTATTTTTTCATAATTTAATTACGAACAATCAATAGTTTAAATAAAATATTAAAAAAAAGATAATAAATAAATAAATAATTATATCGAATTTTATTTTTGTATTAAATCAGATATCATCGTTTCAAATTCAAAATGCCCCACCAGTACCAGGTCTTCCTGTAAATACAGATCCAACGCAACGAACAACACGTGAGGTAACTACACCAGGACCACCAAAACTAAGTGAAAGCTACTTACCAGCGGTTATGCAAGCCATCGCTTATTACGTAGAATTAATACAATATGAACCATTGTACACCACAACTATTGAACCTCCGTACACATTACCTATATCACCAACAACAGAAACTTTTAATAAATCAACCATTGAAAGCACCACAACCCATAGACCATCCACAGAAAAGTCGACATATAAGCCATGGGTAACTACCACTCCAACTCCGAGTCATCCCGACGAAACTACTCCAATGCATAAGCCAGGTTATTTTGCACCTGCTAAGCCACCAGTTGCTCTGTCAGATGAAACCAATTTTAAGCCTATCGATAATAATCACCATCAAATTCTACAGGCGACTACATCAAAACCAAAACCAATTAAACCTCAAACAGGATCATTGCCAATTTTAAGTATTTCAAGTACTCAATTCTTCGATTGGTTCTTACAATCAAAAGCTAAACAATATACAAAAGATCCAGGTAATTATATTTTTTTTAAAATATTACGAAATGAGAGTAGTATATAAATTACAATTTACTTTCTCAAGAGAGCCCTCAATATATAACTTTTATTTGTAAAAGTTCTTTGTTATAACTTTAAAAGTTTTTCTTATTTTCCGCATTAAGATTTAAATGTGGCCAAAAAAAAAAAACACAAAATCATTGATTTTAAGAGAAAAAAACCAAAAAATGTAAGAAAAAAAACTTTTTGAAATTGTCTTAATAAAACAATGCCAAAAATAATAATAAACGCGAAAACAAACATTTCATAAGAAGAGAATGATAAAAAAAAAGGACCAATTGAACGAACCAAAACTTTTCATGAAAAATATTTTAAATTAAAATTTACATTTTCCAATTTTTCTTATTCTATTTTAACAAAATACACACATACACATACAAGAATACGATTTACAATTTCTGAATCAACTGCCATCCGGACTATTACAGGACATCCTTCATGAACGATATGAACAGCCGGCACTTTTAGACAAAGATAATGTAAATGAATTTCTTCGAGTTTACGATGACTTTTATGGTCGCATCAATAGTGGGCCACAAACAGGGAAAAAGAGAGTACCACCCACCAAAACATATGTTAACTTTTTGATGTTGTACGATTTGTTGAAACGTGAAGCAAAGAAATTAATGTTGCATAAATTTGAGGTTATTCTTAATTTATTTACTTCAGAATATATTTTCCATTGTGCCTTTTATTTTAATTTTGTTTAATAAAATTTATCTTTATCTTGTCTAGGGTTATAGTCGTGAAATGATTGCCGAACTCCATAATATTTCTACCGGATCTGCCGAACGACAATTATATGTTTTGATGTATCGCATGTTAGAACATGGTGACGTAGAACGTACTGATGTTAAGACTAGAGTTGAATCTATTATGGAAGGTAATATATTGATTTTAAACATTTTTAACGTCAATAAGTCAAAATTGATTTAATATTATAATATTATAATATTTTTAGATCTAATAAATCCGTATAGTGTAACATCTAAAGCTCTTCGATATTTAAAGCCACTATCGTTTGAGAATTAAATTTCTCTTCAAACATTTTCAACACACAATATAAATTCAAACATCTAGAGCTTTAAGATAAATCCTGAGTTCACGTCTATAATAATCAATTTACGAATGTAAAATGAAAAATGAAAAATGTGAAATGAAAAACATTGTGGAAATTTCAGACATAAAAAGTAAGTGAGGACAGTAGATTTTTAAACAATAAAAAAATATCTTTAAACCATAAAAATATATATTAAGTAAGTAATTGAATGAAACTTTAAACATATTATTTTATAACAATACCGTAATTTACTTAGTAAGCGGCGACACAAATTTTTATTTTCAAATTAAGTTTGTATCGCAAAATATAATTTATGTGATGATTGCACGCTTAAAACAAAAAATAAAATATAAATAAAATTTTACATTTAACGATTATTGATCTTGTTCTTTTATTAGAAATTGAAAATATTATTTCATAAACATAATAAATATTGAATGCATTATATTTATTTTTAACTACTTACGCATTTTGTTTGCGTTGTTTAAAGTCTGGTTGTGAAATTTAAAAAAAAAAATGAAATAAAATCCATTTTTATGTTAAATGCAATTTTTAATATCACAGAGTTTTTGCTGTTTATTTTATTTTCATTCATGTTATGGAAACTATAAAGGTATTAGAGCTGGACCATTGCTTCTCTTTATTTTGTATATAATATGTATAATTTTACGTCATAAAGAATAATGTTTATTCGACATGCTTTCAAAACAAACATATTGGATTTTACTTCGCATTGGGAAAAGAGGATTCATGCCATGATTATAAATGTGAAACTCCAGAATCATTTGAATGCAATGTAAAATACAACGTGCTCTCTAATGCTATGCTATAGAATAATTACACTAAAGAAGAAACAAAACCATATATAAAATGGACTGAAAATTATATATATTGGACTTATAAATTTAGGTTGATTTAATCTCTATCGCTCTACTAAAAAGTTAAAAATATAGTAAAATTTTGTATTATGATGATCACTAAGGGCGGTAATTTTAAACATGGATAATAAAATATCCACGGATTTCTGGGAAAAATATCTTTAATTTTTATGATTTTTTTATAGCTTTCTTTATTTAATTGGTTAAATACGACAATATTAAAACGTTTACTCAAAAAATGACGCAAATTTAGCCAGGAAATTCGTGAAAATCAGTGATTGTTTTTCACAAAATCCGTGGATTTTTAGTTGCTCTTGTTAAAAATGACTACCCTAAGAACAGACGACTTTCATAAATTGTTCAGTCTACAGTATATTCACCAGAAATAAGAACCTGTAGTGGAATTTTGATTTCGAACGTCTTAAAATAAGATTGTGTAAAATATTTTTTTTACATGAAGTTTGTCAGTTTTTGTTTTATACGTCTTTACTTTACACAGCCTCATTTTAACAAATTTGAAATGGAAATTCCGCTAGTGTATTGTAATTGTCTACCAATCGATAAAATCGTAAATATAAACATCAAAAGATTGATTTCAGATTGTCGTTGTGACTAATTGAACTACACATTATTTTGGAATATTTAATTAAAAAATTATTTAGTTCAAGTTATTTTTTTTACTAAGGACGTGACCGTCACCACTCACCAGTCAGATAATCGTCTGCTATTTCTTTAGTTGCTGTCATATATACAGACATTTATACATATACCATAGCATGTGGCTTTGGTTGCGTGGAGAGGATGTTCAATCGGTTGCACTATTGAGGATTTTTAGTCAAATAGAAACAGTAACAGTAAGTAGTACTAAAATTTACTGATTACTTTTGCCCATTAGTCAATTAGTGATTTTAAAACTTATAGGGAAAATACTTATACACATTCTTTTTACGAAATCAAATACTTTGCACATAATCGTCGTTGATACCCTAACTCTAGTTGTACGCTCAATTATAAAAAAAAACAATAGCAATGAACAAAAGAAAAGAACATTGCTTTCATACCGAAGTAGAAGTAAACAGATAACATATAGAATAGGTAAAGCATTTTGTTTGCCATAAGTCTTCAGTAATATTAATCATCTGAAACCGTCTGTTAAAAGCTCTGGTAGAAATTGAAAAACTTTCTATAAAATAAATATAATACACCAAATTCATGAAAAAAAAAAAAATTCTGTGCTATTAAATGAATTTAATTATTAAAAGAAAATAAAAGAATAAATGCATATAAAACAATGTGAAGCTGTAGGTACGTATACGGGTGTCCAGGTTTTCTCGAATTTTCAAATGCATACCTTCTAAAATTTTTGTGTTAGGTTAATGAAGGCGTCCAAAATAGATTTGAAGGAAATTTATAAAAAATACAAATGCAAATGAATGATGCACGTTGAAATAGGAAAATATTTTGAAGATCTTAAAAATGTTGAAGTTAAACTTTTTTTTTATACTTTTAGATATTATAATAATAAAAAAAAATTAAATTCAAAATTGGTTCATTTGATGTCTAACCAATCGGCACCAAATTTTGAGTATCTTCATTATACACCAAACACAACAATGTCAGAAGGTATCCTTCGCAACATTTTAAAATAAAAAATATATCAATACATTACCCGACCACCCTAACGTATATCTCTGTCCCTCCCAATATACATTACCTTACAAATTACAATTATACATATATAAAAAAAAAAAAAAGATCCTTTATTTAAGTAATAAGCACACCAGATAAAATAATAAACAAGATGCGTAGTAAAAAATATTTCTTTATGAAAGGATATTGTGAAACAGACAGTTTTATATTATATGTGTAGGTACTTATATACTTTTTTTATGTTGAAAGTCTGCCTTCTTGAAAAGTTTGTGCTCATTTTTATTTTTTCAGCACCATTGTTATCGCACATGTATTATTGTTTCTGAATTTTAGCCGCCGTGTTTATTGTTTTTCT
Source organism: Catotricha subobsoleta (assembly GCA_011634745.2). Classification (NCBI taxonomy): domain Eukaryota; kingdom Metazoa; phylum Arthropoda; class Insecta; order Diptera; family Cecidomyiidae; genus Catotricha; species Catotricha subobsoleta. Next base: position 2,570 of record JAABKK020022240.1, on the reverse strand, counting down.
CATAAGTTTTTGAAAATATATCCCGCTCGAAAGTAAGTACCTAGGCATGTGAGTATAAAACATTTTTTTTAAAATGTGAATTTAGATCTTTCTTTTTTGTTGTTATAAACTTTTTTCTTTCTCAAAATTTCAATAAAGGGAAAAAGTATTGTTTTAAATAAATAATTTTTATTTCTTTAGAAATGATTAAATATTAAAATTAAAAAATATTTCAATTTATTTTACATATAGATATATGTATCAGCATGTGTCTGTCTGATATTCAAATTTTAATAAAAAAAATCATTATACTATATGTACATATAATATAAATTATATTCTTTGTTTTTTAATTTAAATTTTAATATTCACGATTTTGATTGAAAAAATGTTGAATTTGACTAAATGCGCCCCATGTTAGTCCAATAACTGTACCAAAAATTTCTAACACAAATATTCCAGCACTTTCTGCAGGATTTGTATCATCTGCTTCATTATGTTGTACATCAATGGTCTGAATATTTTCCGAATCAATTTCAAAGACTGATAAACGCTCGTTAGTTGACTCATTGATAATACTATTGTTATGCAAAATTTCCGTTTGAATTTGTGGTGTTGCATTAGCGAGAGTCTCATTTTTATTGGTATTATTGTTATTACCACTTGACATATAATTTGAATATTTATAAAATGCATTTTGAAAGGCTAATGCAGCTTTAGCAATATTGCTATTATTGTTGTTGCTATTAATGCTTCTTCTGTTTACATTTAATATAAATGGAAAAGAATGATAAGCATTGTTTGCAATACCAGTTACATTAATACCATTTACTGTATTGTCAGAGGAATTATATGCAATTTCTTCTGTTTTGTTGCTTCCGCCATTCGCCGCTCTGACATCATTGCGATGATTTAAATTTACATTTAAATGTTGTTTTGCTGAATGCCATATGTCTAGCAGAGGATTAAATAGATATGTTCTAACTGTAGCGAATCCAGGTATTGTTAAATTACTATACGTGGTTGTAGTAGACATTTTTTTAAATCCAACAGAAGTCAAAAGAGATGAAAAATATTTGTTTGTAATTGAAGACTGATTGTTTGATACATTTGATGCATTTGTTTCAAAGAAAACTTCAGATGGGAAATCATCATCGTCTAGACTAAGTCCTACAAATTCAGTATTCCCATTATTATCTAGTTGGCTATTTTTCTTAGGTGATTCAACAATTGGTATCTGATTCAATTGGCTTAATCGATCACCTTCTGAACTTAACGACCTCAAATTCAATTCTCTCTCATCTTTCACTACCTCTTTAATTGTTTCCAGTCTATGTTTTGTTTTCTCTAAAAACATTCGAATTAGTTGTGTATAAGCACGACCACGTTTATTAATTGGTGAAAGTGTAGCATCATCTAATAAATCAAAGCCTGGAAATGTGTCCGGTTTGTCTGCACGAGAATCAGTTCGAGGTTGTTTTCGAAAATCACTTATATGAGAATATGCGGGTGTGGTTGTTAAAAGCGTTCGTAGAAAATCATTAGTAGTATTTCCATTTTGAAATAACTGCTAATGTGAAATATGCGTATGTTAATTTTAATACAGAGTTCATGAAAACGAAAAAGAAATGATTTAAGTATTCTCAATATTTGCTATTTTAAAAGTCCATAGAATTGATTTCACACTTACACAAAATGATATTAAAATGAAATATAATGAAATTGTGCGAAACATTTTATTAAATTACTTTTAATTTACCATGAAAACTTGCTCTTTCAGAACACACTTCTTAACATACTAACTAAAGGTTTGTTACTAAATATTTCATATATTCTGATATAAAATCATCAACAAATGACAATAAATATAAATTTAACATTTTATTATTATTATATATTTATATTTATTATACCAACGCAAATTTAAAAAAAAAAGAAATATGTTATTCATCAAAACAGCACACAACCTGCATACTAAATTATTATTATTAGGATTTTTTTTAACCATCATGTTGAATATTACACAATAAATATAGTATCTATATTCTATATTACCTTCTAGCATCTACCAATATTTATTTATTTATTTTTTTTGTGCGGCATTGATAATAAAAAATTGATAAAATTATTATGAAATGCACGAAGTGCTTATATAGTTTGAGTAGTTATTTATATTGAATTTATATTGCATAATGCACATTTTCATTGTCATGGATTTGGAACAAAAAAATTTAAAGAATTCATTAAAAAATTGCTGCAAATTGAGATGTCATAACTTCTAGTTTTCTCATATCTATCACTCTAATATCTTAGTCTATATAACTGACCTAATTTAATATGTATATTCTATATGTATTGTAAAGTATAGTCGAAAGTCGAAACCGTAAATGCCATAAACATGGCATCCTAATATATTGCTTCATTTTTGAAAAAAATAGAAGCTTTGGAATCGTGATTTTATTTATTTTTTTTTTTTTTTGTTTTTTTTTTATGAATATCTCAAAAACCGTTCCTACGATTTTCTTGAAATTTAACTATGTTGTAGAGCTCGGCGTGAAACGCAAGTGTCCAATTTGCCGCAGCGAAAAAAA
>JAABKK020022218.1:0-10501 GCA_011634745.2 Catotricha subobsoleta | reverse complement strand
ATGATGATTATGATGATTATGATGATGATGATGATGATGTGCCTATAATCTGACCTTTTAAGCTACTTAAAATTTTCTATGGATTTAATCTAAATCATATTTTGAATCGACAATTGTATGCAATCTGGTCGGTGTGTGTACTCTATTGGTACAATATGAATTATGAACGGATATAATATTAATAGGTACCGTAAATATTAAATAAATCTACTTACCCAAAGCTCAGCTTACAACATAAACGACTATTTATAAAAAATTATAAATAAATTTTATTATTTTAGTCCGGTTTCCGTGTTGGAAAATTGTTTTTAACAAAAACCGTTTCATTCGTTTTTATTATATTCTTTATACACATATAGAAGGTTTATATAATATATATATATTCTCCAGTATACAATTAGAATTAATAGTATGGTCAATGTGTGTGCTATTTTATTTATACCATAATATATTTATTTATTTTTTATTCAGAATATTTATAGTGTTTTAAGAGCAATGACGATTATTTAATTACAGTTCATAGTTCAAAAATAATATTGAATAATGTAGGGATGGAGTAATAAATTCATTACAAATTTACAAAGAAGAAAAACTTAGAAATTTCGTTCTTAAATGATAAAAAAAAAAAAAACTTTACATTTATTAAGACAAATATTACAAAATTATATATATTTTTTTTTTAAACAATCATTCAGTTACCATCGATTAGACCATCAATCGAAATCATTAACAGATTGTTTTTATTTCTCGATTTTGTTGTAATAAAATATTTTAATTATAAAATAAAAATAATTGAGAACACATATGGACTTATTGTCCATGGGTTTACATGGGAGACTAAAAATCGCGGTCGAAAGAAAAAAAATACCAATAAAATTAAATGCTTGTTTGTGGGCCCAGATTTTTTTGAGGTGACAAGTTCTCAGGCGAAAAAGAGAAAAACTTTTTACCAACTGGAAACCGAATGTCTATTAAAAAATTAAAATTTTTGTTTTATTTTAGATTTTAAAATTTACTTTATTACTCGCTAATCGCTATATTATAATCGTAATTCAATTAAATTCGGAAACTTCTAATAGCGTTGTTGCAATTTTCTTGTTTAAGAACATTATCACCTCAAAATAGTCTGAGCCTTAATTGATTATTATGCTGTCACGTGATCTCGCGCCAATGGCAATCAAGAATTTGTGTCGTTCGAAGTGCATTCCTTTTGCCAGCGATTTTTCGTTTCCAGGCAATTTTGTTATTTCAATATATATTTCATATCATTTTTCAGAACAACATTTATGGTTCTTGAAATACCCTTTTTTTGAATTTTAATATAGATTCTATTTCATCTACGCTCTGCGTAGTAACAACATCCATAAACCTTGGTCACCTTTGGCTCGGAGCCTCTCTCATATTAAGTATATAATTGGTTTTCATTGCGCTGCGTGAAAAATTTATTTTTATCCAATTTACAATATATAAGTACCTAGTAAACTATAGATAATAAATTTTAAAATATACTTATTTATAGGTATAATTTAAATATGAATAATTAGTGGCACTTCCAGTCTCGCTTATTATGTATAGTATACTTGAAAATTGTATTGACGTATATCAATCTTTACTCAATACCTTTTCTAAGATTAGTTAGAAGCAAAGTACATCAGTACTTACTTTGTTTTTCAATTTAATCTTATTCATTTAAGTATTTTGTTTTTAACATTTTACCTTATTGTGATATATCCATTACAGTAATTTTTCAGCCACTGACATTTTTTTTTAGAAACATATTTAAATTTTTATGATTTTTTTGAAATTTTTAAAAGGAAAATTAGGTTCATCAGTACTTAAAATTGTAGCACTTTGTATGTTTAATGTTCATGTTTTAAGCACCAAAGCATATTTTTTTTGTTTATTGCAATGTTTAAACGAGACTGCGATCTCTCAAATCTACAATTCATTTAATAATGATTATCCGATCGTATATTAAACTACATATATTTATTATAGGCATTTATAGGTACGCATTTTATTTTATCTATCAATTTAAGTAGTAAAATGATAATAAAATGTAATAATAGTTAATAAAAACAAATATTATTAAACAATATAAATAATAGTTAAATTAATCATTATTTGAATACGTAAATTTAATAAATAAAAACACCTCTTTAATCAGTTCAATGATTATATCTTAACCTTATCATAGTAAATTGTACCCTCAGTGTGGTAGATTCTACTATTCAGTTCCCTCATATCATATAATATCGAAATTAATATATTATTTTCTAATGTTCTATTACGTTTTTTTAAATATTTATTAATCAATTAATAAATAATCATTTCAATAAAAAAAATAGATTTTTTAATATTCAATTCTAATTGGTACATAAATATCTAATGCTTTCTTATTATTTTTAGATTTGAGGTATTTTGGTACTTTAGTACTGTTAAAAATATAAGTTATTTTGAAAGTACATTTACTTTACTACTTTTAATTCAATGCTTGATGTACTAGTAATTTTAATCAGTGCATTTTTTTGCAGTTACTGATGGTACTCAGAGATGCAAGTTATCCTCGATACGCATCTTAAAATATAAGTTTTTAGGACTATCCGAATATATTTTAAACAAATACACATTTTAAAAATGAATATGTGAGAAATGTCCAATTGAAATTATGAAATCCGAAATTCTGCAGCTCTGGTTGAATTCAAAAAGTTAATTTGACTTTTGAAATTTTGTATAGAACAAATTAAACAATGGACATATTATATTCGTTTATAATATGCTCTTACAATTAAATAGTTTCAATAACATATAAGAAATAAATGTGAATTTTTATTCTGTTTTTTTGACTACTTTTTGTCTGAAACTCAGAATTAGTTTAATTTTTTTTTTAGTGAATATATACTGGCTTTTTTTGTTTCGTTAGAAAAGTGAAGTCGTGTACCAATCCATTGGTAGCTGGTTTTTATAAAATTTAAATTTTACTTATAGTAAGTTAAACAGCTATGTACAAAAAAAAAATCTAGTTTTAATTAAAAAGAAAAAAATGCGTATTTTTGGAAAAGTTCATTCCTTTTAAATTGTATCTTTGAAACCAGTCACAAAACAAAAAAAAAAATTATTTATTATCTTTGTATCTTTGTATCTTAAAATTACATTATGAAGTATCTTTTGCATCTCTCTGCTGGTACTTGAATTACTCAATACTGTTTTCCGATATACTTGTCCCAGCCTTTGAGTAATTTGAGTAATTTGAGGACTAACACTATCCAAGTATTCGTAAAATCTTACACAGAAATAATGCTATATAAAGAACTGGTATTAGCAACACCTCACATTCTAAAAACAAATTCAATCAACAATAAAATGTATTGAAATTGAATAAAAATTGGTAATTGATAAAAAGCACATTAAGAAAAAAGGAAAATTTTATGAAATTGATTTACAATTGAGCCAAAAATAGATGGCGTGGTTTAACGTGAAATCCCCATCTTAATAAAAATAAAAAAAAAGGAAAAAATAAAATATAAGACTTGTGAAGGGTATTCAGAAACGACATAGAATTACAACACAATGTAACAAAGAATAACATTGATAAACTTTCCAGCATAAATTCAACAGCATTGCGACGCAATACTATAATATAAATTCTAATAACGTTTATTTTATCTTTTAATTTACCTACTATTTATAACTAACATACCTACATTTGCTTATCAACTTTAAGAATAGCGTAAAATTTCCCAAAAAAATATATATTAAAAATAATATTTTTTCTCAATGCAGTCTTTATTGAACTTCACATTATACTAATTTTAAGAATTGTTTTTTTCATTATACTTAATAACGAGCTTAATTACTAAAAATAAGAATTATATTACTATCTATACTTACGCAATAAATGTGAAAAAAACTCTCGGTCAATATTTTCAATAATTTTTTATTGGGACATTTCGAGAAACATTGTGTTTCTTTTTCCTGTTGAAAGAAATACAATGTGTCCCAATAAAAAAATTATTGAAAATATTGACCAAGAGTCTTTTTTACATTTATACATACTATAACGGTCAACCAGATTATTATTTATACGTAATATTAACATTATCAAAATAAAATAATATATGTATAGGATGTAATTTCAAATTGTATACAGTCCATTATTAGAAAAAAAGAGAATGAAAAATTGAAAAAGCTTAAATCATGTACTTACTTAATGCACAATTACGTAAATATTTCAATTAATCTTTATAAATATCTAGATTTCAGTTTTTTTTTGTTTTCGTTTAAAATAAAGAAAAAGCCTATTGATGTTTCTTTCTGAATATATTGTTGTTGCTGTTATGTTATGTTCTATTATTTGATGTAGAATGCTTGAAAGCATTTGAAAACATATACAAGGCCATTAATAGTTTGAAATAAGTTAGATGGCTGTAATCGGTAGCTAGATAGTCGATATATAATTTATCGATGATTATACGTAATACGTATATATAGATACCACCCCTTGTATCTACTTATACATATAGCAATAAATATTTTCTTATAAATATTTCGGTTCTATTATTTTCTATGTAAAAATATATACGGAATTTATAACGCACAAAATTATTTTTAACAAAAAATTCGTCTCCATTTCTGTTATATATGTGTAGGCTTGAAAATTTCATATAGTACAATTCTTACCCTTAGAAAATTTCAAAATGGGATTAATTACGTGATAGTGTATATTCGAAAGGTATATATGTACAATGTACATTGTACATAACACGTTCACAATATATACGATATGAATGTTAGTTCAGAATATTAAAATTTTTAAACGAATATTTCTGTATAAATAGCAGTTACTTAAATTTTATTTTAATTTTTTCCTTACTTTCTTCTTCTTTTTCTTTTCTTTCATTGTGTCGCATGTATCAATGTAAGCATAAAATCTGCAGAGATGCAGATCGCTATAGGTTAGAAATATATATGTATATATATTTATATATAAAAAAAAAATGTGCCCAAATAAAATGTAAATAAAATATATTTGTTTATCTAATAGTAAAAATGTGTTTTTGAACATATTTTTATATACCTACATTATATAGATAGATAATACAAATATTATGTTTAATTACCCTACGTACAGCACAACTCAAAGGTAAAATAAAATAATAACAAAATAAAGAAAATAAAAATAAAATAAAATATAAAAAAAAAATAGAAGAAAAAATTTGGGAATGGGAGATTCGTTTGTTTGCTTTATTTATATACCTACTACAAACGGTGTCTGCATATAACATGTTATCCAATATATATTCTGAACAAACAAAAATTATCTCTGGAGAGTCTTATAGGTATATAATTTATACAATTATGAGAGCTATATACAAATACATAGCTTATATATATATATATATATTTCATTTACCTACGAAATTATGGTTCCTGGATAAGATAACATAACATTTAAGGTGATCTTCCATTAATGGTTTAAAATCGAAAAAAAAAATTAAATGTAATTTTTTAAATTGGTTTCATTTGAGCAGTGAGAGAAAATATAGAGTTGAAAATTCCTTTTAGATTTCTCAACACCTATATATAACACAGGGTTAGAAAAATCATAATTTTAATAAAAGAAAATCGAATAAATCATATTCTCGTAGATTTAAGAATTTTTCTTTTATTTAAAACAAGATTTTTTGGTTTTTTGATTTTTTCTTATTATTTTATTTTTGAAAAAAATTAAGTCAAGTATTGGATTCTTAATTTTTATATCGTTGCTCAGGATTTAGTGGTAGATTTTGGGTGAATGACCCAAGAGGGCGGTATAATCACCTCATGAAAATATATAGGTTTTGGAGTTGATCTGCAGTGGCAAACCTCACCGGTAAAAACCACTTATTTTTTTTGTTTTAATTTTGTAATCGGATCGAAACCAAAACCTATGTTTTGAAACGGTGAAGATTTTGCTTCTACAATGTGGCCTACAATATCCGTCTATTAAACATTATAAATTGAAATATATGAACTATAAGCGTTTTTAATATAACAAAAATAAAGAAGTGGCAAATTAATTGACAGCTTGTTTTTCTGGAAAATACATTTAAAACGTATAAATGAAAATCTCAACCGAAAAATACACAAGAGAAAAATAATCATTAATTAAATCAATGCCAAAAAAGAATAAAATATTTTTTTTCTTTAAATAATTTAACCCAACCCTGTTGATGACACAAAAAATGTTAGTGGCTCTTTACATCTGCGACCTACATTCTATAAACAATGAACAACTTATTCAAATATCACACTTCGTACCATGAAAATTAATTTTTAATGAAAAGAAAAATGTTTAATTTTTTTTAGATTTATCTGCACAACAAAATGGTAACAATGACTTCGGAATCTGACAAAGCGTCATCTTCGGTATCAAAGAGGATTAATCATGTCGCAGCAATAGCTCCAATTACAGAAGTTGCACCAAATATTTTAGTATATAAAAAGGTAATATAATTTTATAATACATAATTTATAATAGGAAAAATAAATCTAAAGTATTTTTCAAATAATGAGCTGATGAAAAAACTAAAAAAACATTTCTAACAATATAACTTTTTTTACAGATGGAATCTATAGTTGAAAAAATGCAAGGAGAAAATGGTGGTGTTGCAGTACGTACAGTTAAAGCCTTTATGAGCAAAGTGCCATCAGTGTTTACAGGCGCTGATTTAATCTCATGGATTATAAAAAATTTAGATGTCGAAGATGTGACAGATGCTGTACATTTAGCCCATTTATTGTCATCACATGGCTATCTATTTCCAATTGATGATCATGCCCTTACTGTTAAAAATGATGGAACTTTTTATAGGTATAAAATACAAATTCTTTTACTATTTACAAATAGGTACGTAAAATAATGAATAACAAAAATTTTAAAAAATTGTGGTTCTTCTTTAGATTTCAAACTCCATATTTTTGGCCTTCAAATTGTTGGGAACCTGAAAATACGGACTACGCTGTTTATTTATGCAAACGTACGATGCAAAATAAGACACGCTTAGAACTAGCAGATTATGAAGCGGAAAATTTAGCACGTTTACAAAAAATGTTTTCAAGGAAATGGGAATTCATATTTATGCAGGTGCGTTATTTAGCATGGTTTTTAATTACAGTTTTAAAAAAATATATGACATTTTATCAGGCTGAAGCTCAAAGTAAAGTCGATAAAAAGCGTGACAAATTAGAACGAAAAGTATTGGATTCACAAGAACGTGCATTTTGGGATGTTCACCGACCAATGCCTGGTTGTGTTAATACAACAGAAATGGATATTAAGAAAGCGTATCGACATGGTGCATCCAGCCATGGTTCCGGTTCGGCCGGTGCTGCTTTAAATAATAATCCAGTAGAACAAATTAATAGACTGATAACACTACGCAAACAAAAATTGGAACGCAGAACTATAAAAGTATCTAAAGTCTCTGAATCGTAAGTATTTGAGATTAAGGATGGGATTCATGTCTCATATTTACCATTGCTAATAAGCACAAATGATTTATTTTTCATATATATAATTTTTTAATTTTTATATTAGGTTGACGTCTTATTATGAACAATACAGCGAATTCGATTATTTTTTGACTACACCCGAGTTACCAAATCCATGGCAAACAGACAATACTGAGCTATGGGATATTGAGAAAACTAGGTAAAACTTAAAATCACAACAATAATATTAGAAATTAATCCTTTAGTTTTTTTTTTAAAACTTATTAATCTTCTTATTTCATTTTTGTTTGTTTTTTTTTTTTATAGTAGCAAAGATGTTCCGTTACGAAGAGTTAAGCGTTGGGGTTTTGATCTTAGAGAACTTTTAAATGATCCGGTTGGACGAGATCAATTTACTAAATTCTTAGAAAAAGAATATAGTGGCGAAAATTTAAAGTAAAATGTTTTTTAATTTTTCACAATATTTTAATTAGTATCCTTTAAATATTTAATTTTAATTTTAATTCAAAATAGGTTTTGGGAATCTGTACAGCAAATGAAAGCTCTACCACAATCTGAAGTCAAAGAAGCAGTTAACAGTATTTGGAAAGAATTTTTGGGACCAGACGCGCCTTGTCCAGTAAATGTTGATTCAAAATCGGTTGAATTAGCACGTGAAGCCGTTCATTCAACAGGTGGACCAAATCGATGGTGTTTTGATGTGGCCGCATCACACGTTTACCATTTAATGAAGAGCGATTCATATTCAAGATATTTACGATCAGACATGTACAAAGAATATTTAAACGGCTCAAAAAAGAAGGTAAAGTCAATACCAAATTTATTTGGCGTTAAACGTTAAAAATAAATATTTTGGTTTGCAAGACATAAATTTGTTTTCTGTTGAAGCAGTTTGTTTATGAATTTGATTAAATAAACAAATTCAACAAAAAGGTTATAATAAAAGCGTTTGGTGATGTTTAATGTTGAAAATATAAAAGTTTTCAAATATTGTTATAACTATACATAATTATAAGTAAATAAAATTGACTTTGTTATAGAAATGCTTTATTATAATCTTAAAAGAAGTGGGTGCATAGATCATGTTTAGTATTGAATTGAATAGAAATCAAAAAAAAAAAAAAAAAAATTATAATAAATAAAAAAAACATATATCTTATGCTCTGCAATATCATGCAAATTATTTTCAAAAATACTTTGTGATTCTTTATAATTACTTATTATTTTAAAATTATGTTGTTGGTATTCGGTGTAGTGGACTGGCATGTAATTGAGATTGGCGGTATAATTTATTTCATTGAAATAAAAAGGCAACATTAAAATAAATTATGTATTATTGAAAATTTCCAAATTATATTTAGATTTACGTTCATTTTTTTCTTTTCTCTTTTTCCAAATTTCTAGAATATTATCTAGAACAAATAATTAATTAAATGTAATTCCGTAGTAAACCAAGCCAGCCCCATCTACATATATGCAATTTTATTTCCGCAAAATCTACTCTATCTGCTATATCTAAATATTTTCCAGTATTCATATACGCCTCCGATTTACCGGTTATTACTTTGAATAATTACAATTACCTGGAAATAATTCTATACAATTAGAACATATAATCGATAGTTCGGACAAAATAATGTAAATTCTAAAATAAATTTTGTTTGGAAAAATTATATTCAATCTGCTATCGAAACAGTCACGTACTGAAAATATAACAAAATATTTGAATTGTAATTATTTTAATAAATCAATAAACCTATCTTATTCTATTTAACTGTTTAATGTCTAATGATGTCTATGCGCATTATTATGTTTCACGTAGTAGGTGTTCAAGTCACTCTTATATTTAGTCGCATTTTATTAATTATTATTATTCATTTGTATTTAATAGAAAAGTCATTACTTTGTTCAATTTATATTTACTTAACGAGTAACAACATTTTTAGCTAATTTTAATTATATATTATTATAGATAAATCATTGCTAATTTCTAATTGATTATATTTTTCTATATTATTTTAAATTTCACTTTATTAAATTTAAATTTAAAAGAAAAAGCTAAAAAAAACAAGAAAAAAATACACTAAAACTCTTTGCTAATTGTTGTTAATTTACTTACCCATATTGTTGTATTGAATTATTTTGCAAATGTAGGCATATTTTTGTTATTTAGATAAATTACATGTTAATTATCTAGATTTGTTTTGCATCAGCTAATGCTATTTTGGGCGCTACTGTATTTTAATGCAAATCGATTGAAATTATTAGAAAATGATGGAATAAACAAAGATAATTCAACAAAAACTCAAAAATTCTTTATAGACATCTGTAAGGAAAATTCGATCAATTGTATCGTTTTCGGGGCGAAAAGATCCTGTGGTATCGTAATTTTACACAAAAATGAAACCGAAATAAAAAGTGAAAAAGCAATAGTAAATCTTAAAAAAAAATGTTTTTATAGTAAATGGAAATCGATATAAATAAATAAATAAATAATAGTAATAATAATAATTAAAAAGAAAAAAAAAAAACTAGAGATATTTTAAACGTAATCCTCCACAACCGAAGGAAATCCTAATACCAAATTTAATGATAACAACATTTTCTGTGACGATGATATTATATTATGAAAACTATTAAAACTGTATAAGATTATTAATTATATATTATAATTTTAATTTAATGTTAAAGAAATAAAAAAAAACAAAAACAAACAAAACCAAAATAGAAAAAAAAAATATTAATACAAATAAATGTGAATAATTATTAGTATTTCGTATTTTATTTAATTAATTATTATCAATTCATTTTATTTAAAAAAAATAAAAATTCTGAAAATTGCATCTTTTTCAAGCTTTCGAGATAGATAAAAGACAAAAGGCGCTGTTTTATGCTTACTTAAAGGTATTGCTACAATAAACGATCGTATTCGTAACCATAGTCAAAATTGATCAGCAGTCGATTTTCACCGTGGTTACGATACTGCATTTGGTGCAAATAAATGAAT
>JAABKK020022207.1:1889-12006 GCA_011634745.2 Catotricha subobsoleta | reverse complement strand
AAGAGTCACAAGGGCTCGAAAATCATTAATAAAAAGTTTTAGCAAAATACAGCATATAAGTATAAAAAATATTGCCATATATGATTAAGCAATCCATGTGATTGATAGAGGGCACACTATGACCATAGCCACTCATAAATGCTCATTGCAACTAGACAAGTCCTTACTTTATTATAAAACAGCAATTTAATAATAATAATTTCTCGTACCCTTACCCTACTTTACAAACAAAAATTTAAAAAAAAAAAAACAAAAGACTAATAATATTGTTCTTCATTTTAAATAAAAATTCTATACAAAAACACATTATTTTATTTTACTTTTTAATGTCATGACCATGACGATTAAACACATTATTATAATGGTAATGGCGTATCGAAGATCGAACAGTATATAAAACTATATACAACAAACAAATAAAACATTAACCGAACCAATCAAATTATAGATACCTGCATGACTACTAGCTGATTGCTGGCGCACACAAACCAATGGAAACACTCCATCCAATATTTCAAAAATACATTGTTGGTAATATAATGTTTCTACACTCTTTTTTGTTTTAATTTATTTTATTTTTTTATTTTTTGCGTAGAACTAAGGTTATAATGTTTTAATGTATTGTAAAATTAGAAAATTTATTCTGTTTAAAAACAAAAAAAAAAAAATAAATAAAAAGAATAAATTTTAAATTAAAATTCGATAATTTTATAGTTTTACAATGAAAATACATATATGAATTTTCAAGGGTTCCACTTTGATGGTTTCATTTTGATATGCATCGCATTTTATATGAAATTTATGCGTATAAAGCACATTTACACTTCAATTAATATTAAAAAGAAAAAAAAATAACGACGGTTTGTCGTTGCACGCATACAGCATTTAAATTTAATTTTCAACTACAAAATTATTATTTTTTTTTTTTTTAAATAGTAATTGTTCACACCAGAATAATAATATATGTGATGTTGGATTGCCCAGAACAACAGATCTATAAAACATTTTACGATTAGAATTCATTTTATTTTTAAAGAAAATACCGTTTAATTCATCATAACCTGAAGAAATATTATTTATGTGTCGAACAGCGGCTAAATTAAGTAATTAATTTTTTGTTGTTTTCTTTGCAGTCATAATATGAAATGTGGGCAAATCTGTGAAGAAAACTACGCTAACTGCGAACTAGGTAACTGAGTGCTTATTATTTAATAATGATTATCGATAAGGGGTTTAGTTTAAGAAATGTTGACTTTAAGGATACAACTTTCTGGGAAGGAACCGAGTTCTCACTAGAAGAACCAAAAAAAAAAAATAAGAAGAAAAAAGTCCGCTCATGTTTAAATTAGATATGACGAAAAGTATATTCATTAACTTAAAGCCTGGCGTTCTATGTCATAATGCAAAAAAATTGTTAAACGTTTTTATTTAAAAATATCCTTTTTTTGAAAATATGCTTTGTCGATTATTTTTCAACGTTCTTTTTGTTTTTCATAGTATGTTAAAGAAAGTTCTGTTATATAAATAATGTCGTAAAGGCACATCAACAGAAAAAAAAAACATTATTCTTTTCGAAAAAATTCATTTCAATACATAAATAATTTAAAAAAATATAATAATAATAATAATAATAATAATTATAATAATAATAGAATTAATTAATATTTTATAATTTGATTATCAGTTTTAATTATTTTTATTCAGTAAAATATTGGCAACAGTGTACGAAATAACTCATAAATAAAACGGAAAACATCTGGCTTTGCGTCGCGTCATATATTTTCAGTTGAAGGGAGTCTGTTTGCCTTAATGATATTTTTTTTGGTTTTTTATTTTCATTTTTTTTTTTATTATCGATAACGGTAAGTAAGTACATAAAATTTGATTGATAATTTAAATTTTTACGAAATAGTTTCTCATGAGGGTTTCAAGTAGCAATCATTTCATTCAAATTATTATCATCTGCTCTTAGCGACAACGCGATTATAGTTTAAAAAAAAGCAATTATTTTTATTCAAGTTTCTAATTTTCATTACAATATCCAATGTCGTATATTAAGTATTGATATCGACTAGAAATTCATAAATAATTTTATGATCTAATGGCAGAAGTAGAACCCCTTTATTATAACACGTAATATAAAGTTATTGATTTTTTACATGTAACAAAACCAATCACGTTATCGGTGATCGTTAAACGGGAACGGTAATGTAAACATGAATATAGATAATTAACTTATCGTAAAATATTGGGCACCTAATTTTTTTGCAATATTTGGAATTTTATTAAGGAGCGGTTTTGATCGATTGATTTTTAGTTTTTTGTTTTCATTTATCTTTTTCTAAATAAAGAAAAAAAAAATTAGTTAAGATTTTAAAACTTACCTTGTTATTATTACCAAATCCTTCCCAATGGTACAAATGGCTGTCACCACCAGCATGATTTTGTTGTTGATGTAAATATGGATGTTGTTGATGATGATGATAATTAGTGGCACTATTTCCATTGATATGCTGTCTATGAAGATGATGATTTTGTTGTTGTGGTTGTTGATGTTGATGTTGAATAAACTTATTACCACCACGTTGAAATGGTGGACTTAATGGTGGTGAACTCATATTACTATCGGATGACGATGAACCACCAAAGCTATTATTACCACCGAAAAAACGGCCATCATTGGTTGCATTTGTTGGTTTTGTTGGTGTACTATTTGTACTGGATGCTAATGATGATATTGATGCATTTTGTTCTAAATAATCAGAAACATCTAAACGTCCTACACGTTCCATTATAAATTCATCACCACTTAAACCACCACTACCAGTTGAATCTAGATCAGATGATGGACTAGCACGACTCTGTGAATCATACAGAACACATATTGAACCATTTTCACCAATACGATAAGCAACCTCTTCTGGATCAATCCACAATGTTAACTCTTGTGGTAGCATTTTTCGGAGAGTCCGTGGTGGTAAACCAACAGAAACGCCAGCTTGTTCAACCAGTGGATCCATTCTTCCATTGATTCGAATGCAACGATAACCGGAACCCTTTGTTGGTACATCTGGATACCAGTGGCTACGATAACGCAATACCAGAAGTGATTCTAATGAACCTTTGAAACTTTGCAATTGATTATCATCGGGTAGTGTGTTCTTAACTTGTCTTACCCGCAGCAAATTCATGAGAAAATCAGCCGCTGAATGTACTTCCAGCTTCATGATTACGTGCCTTTTTCAGCTTTTTTCAATAATGATTTTAATTTTATACCACACAACAGTTGAAAAGAACTCTCTATCTTTTCAATTTTTTTATTCCAAATTAATCGGTTTATTTATCGATTAATAAATGTCACAATCACTTTATTACTGTCGATATAGTTTTTTTTCTTTTTTTTTTTTTTTTATATATATGCGTGTCGATTTATTATGCGATGATGATAACAATTATAATTATTGATTTGTACTTTTTTTTCTTTTTTTTTTGTGTATCGTTTTCTATTTTCAATTTTTGTATTTCTTTTTTCTTTTCGGCGTGATAATTATTTATTATTCCAATATTGGTAAACGTACAAAGTCTAATATAATTTTTATGCCTATTAGCATGTCTTTCATTCAATATTAATAATATGATCTATAAAAATGTATGACGCTTAGTTATATATATTTATTATCATAATATAAATATGTATAGGATTCAATATATAATAAATTATATCTTTGTATTGTTGGTAGTTTTTTTTTCTTTCTTTTTTTTTTTTTTATATATTAGTAGTAGTAGTTGTAATATATAGGTAGTAATATCATCACAGCAACACGGGTTTCACGATCAGCTCTTCATAAATTTGTACTTTTTACTTCTTTTGCTTTTTTTTGTGGTTTTAATTTCACCTTATCTTATCTTACTTATTTTTCTTCTTGTTTTCTCTTATAAAATCACAAACCACAATCGTATTTATGAATAATTATAATTTTTTCGCGTTTTTTCGATTTATTTCTAGAATATGAGAATCACTCGCACAACACTTTATTCATGGATTTAAATACAAAAAAAAAATAAAAAATAAAAATATAAAAATATAACTTGCGTTGTTGCAAACCGCTAATAGAAATTGATGTAAAAAGCTAGGTAAGTAGACGTCAGCAAAATGAAATAATATATTTTTTCTTTTTTTTTTTTATTTGTAACACAAAGAGCTTCTTTTTATTTTTCTTTCTCTGTGCTCAAAATCCTGCTGAATAATTTTCGTTATTATTTTTTTTTTTTTTTTGGTTTTATTGTTGTCGTCAATGAAATAATATCTGTTTTGTATATCCAAATGAGGTTACCACTTCAAAGCAAGCAAAAAAAAAAAACAATTGCGTTGTATTCAATAACAGAGAAAAAAGTATATGTGTTTGTGTGTTGACCGAAGTATTGAGTATCAATTAATAAATTTCGAAATCACTAAATTTATGGAACGTATTTAAAATGATGTTATTTTACGTATACGAATGTTCAATTTTTATTTTTTTTGTTAATTTAACACGTACACTTTTTTTAATTAAAAAAAAAAATTATATTTAAAATATTATTTATCACTGTGGAAAATTTCACAAATGTTCACACAAAAAAAAAAAAATAATAAATGAAAGTAACTCAGCTTTTAATGATGAAAAATCCTTTGATGGGTCCAGAAAAATGGTTAATGAAGTTAAATACGGTTTGTCGAAAAGTAACTTGTTTGAATTTAAGTCGATTAATGTTGAATTATAGATTGTATGAATGAGGTAATTATAATTTTTTTTTCCTTTGTATTAATTCCAATATGGCTGCTTGTTTGCTGGGGCGTTGTAGATGTAGTTCTGTATTGTAATAAAATATGAGAAAATAATATGCGTTGTTGCTGAGGCTGTTAGCTAGCTACAGTCCAGTCGACTCATCATCACGAAGTGAATGGAAACCTATTTTTATGGGTATGATGATGGTACTCTGTGATTCGACAGTATCAACGACGACGGCTGGTTTTAAGTATATTGAATAGATTCACGCACATACAGGACAGATCCGCAACTAGGAAAAGACTATCGAGCTATCTCAAACTGATATATAATTAAATGATGGCGAGAGATATTGCGCGTGTTTTTTACTGTCGAAACACAAAGCTATATATGTCGAAATCGAGCTTAAGTTATGATTTGTCTTCAAATGTATGGCATTGTGTTGACCCAATCAACTGATGATAACATCTGAATGATCAGAATACGATTTTCTTTCTATTCAAAGATTAAAATCTAAAACCTAAAACTAATTTTGAACTCTAATGATGTCTTTCAAAAACCTCGCCAACTATACCTGGCTACGGAACTGATACCAATTTACGCACACAGTCAACACACGTTCATACGAAACGAAAACATATATACATATTTTATTTAGTTTATTTTTGTATTATGCGCAATATCTGATGAGTTGTGTATTAAAGTTGTTATTGTTGTTGTTGTTTTTAGTTGATTTGATTCACGAATTTTTCAGTGAAGTGGGGTGAAGCGGAATAGGCTGCAGATGTTTTAGATCTGTATGATTGTATATGTTTTTCGATTTGTTATTATCGTCATGTCACGTCATACAATCGTATGATGTCTATTATTGCTATTAGTTTAAATTCACATATGTAAATGCGGGCCGCGTAACTCATACATTCACAATTCGAGCGTTTTATTTAACATAGTGAAAGAAAAGAAAGAAAATTTATACTCTTTGTGTCCATTTTCTGTTTTGCTTGTATATATATCGGATTCGGAGATATTATTAGTATATATTATAACTGCGATTCAATTTTTTAATTTATGGATAGAAAGAGTCATATAATGTATAAACGAACACACAAACATACACCAAATAATCAGAAAACATACTTATTTATATTGAAACACAAATGTTGTTGGTGTTGCTGTTGTTTTTTAATTCGTATAAATAAATTAAATTAATTGTTTTATGAAATGGTGGTAAATATAATTTAAATTTTTTTCATTTTTGTATTTGTATTCGTATTTATTTGTTAGTTAAATTAAAATGGCACAAAATGTTTATGTACAGACACGTCACGACTTGTTTTCTCTAATAAACACCTATATAGAAAAATATAATTTTATGTACTGAAACATTGTTGCCAAATTTATTCAACAATTCTACATTCTAATTGTTATTTATATTTATACATAATTCTCTATCGAAATTATAGTTGATTTGATATATAATTATTGTTGAATTAATTAGAAAGGTTAATTTCATTTTGTTCATTTAGTTTTTTTTTTTTTTAATGCTATTATATTTTAATATAAAAGTTCAATTTGATTTTAGAAAAGTAAAAATTGACAAAATTTCATTATTTTAATTTAATGAATAATTTAGAAAATATATTCGTTCAGTTTGCTTAGTACTCAGAAGTACAAACATTTTTTTTTTATTACCAAACCTTGCAGGCCCTTTTTTGTCAAATTGGATTTTTTTTAACCCCTTGAAATTTCGAATTCCCACTACTTTTCTAAATATTTTTCTCTACATTTTTGTTCAATTGTTTTGCAAATGTTAATAGGATGAAAAGCACTTTATTAAGCAACTTAACGATTGAAAAGGTATTTAGAATAACTATTAACCATGTATGTAAAATTCTGAGTGTTTTCAATTAACTTTCTATATTTTCGTGTCCACGATATACGACAAATCTGTTCTGTGTGTTTGTTTTTTTTTTTCATAGGAAGAAAATAATAACCACTTTTATTACTAAAGATCATTTTTACCTTTCAATAGAGATTTCATGTTCTTCTCGAACTATTTTTGAGTAATAAATGTTTGTTGTAATTAGTCTTTGATAAACTCTGGGAGGTTTAAATTATATTTTATATTGATGAAATTATTGATTGCGTAGATTCTCTTCTCAATCTTATTTACATGTATTTCAAAATGATTTTAAATTTACACACTGGCCAATTATAGATAACATAAAATAAAAAAAATTGCTAAATAATTAACTATTACATACTTTGAGGTTTGAGCACACAATACAATTTTAGAAGAATGAAAATTAAAAGAGAATCAAATAAAAAAACTAAATATTTCTTGTAGGTAGGTGTATACCTGCGATCTGTGTGTAGAGTAAGTATATTATTATTATTTTTTTAATCACGAGTGAGACTAATATTTACGATATGTAAGCATATATAATATATATATATATATAAAAAAAAAAATACTATTAGAATGAAAACCGGTCAGAACAATAACAATATATTATTATATGTTTTCTATTATAATCATCAATCATCATGTTTCGAAGAAAAATGTATGAAAGAATGGTATAAAGGCCAGCAAGAAATAGGTAAGTATTAAAAAGAAGAAAAACAAAAATATTAAATTATTTAAAATATATTTGGTAAATTCTGCTAATTTTTTTTTTTGAATGTAAATGTATTATTTTCTTTGAAATCTGTTCACAAAAAATCAAATTCTTTTTATTGAAAAATAATTTAGATATAAGTAGCGAAATATGAAACGATTTTGTGAATTCACTGAAAAGAAACAACAATTAAAATTATATGTAGTTTCGTAAATTATTATATTGGCTTGCAACAGGAATACAGGATAATTTGATATGTAAATATTGGTATTACACAGTCTGATGAATATATTAGGCGCGTTCAATATATTTAATCTGTTCTTATTCAATCATTCTAAGAATGGAAAAAATGCCAAACTTTCAAATTTACTCGTAGTTCCATATTTTAAATGTGGAGCAAGTATGACTTTTTATCTAATAATTCCAAACATGGACAATATTCCAAAATTTCCAATTTATGTAATTCCATACTTTAATCGCTGCTTGTGGCGTTGAATAATCACACTGAGACCGGAAAGTGAGTGCAAATGGTTTTTAAGTCAAAATTAAAAATGCAAACGCTTGGAAGAATAAGGTAATAAACCAAATGAAGTTCATGTCGAGGAAAACACGTTTAATGTCTTGACAATTTGGTGGCACATAACTTGGAAACGATAAGAGATACAAAAATGTTTTTTTTTCTATAGGTACCTTTACCTTTTCAGTATCTACAACTTTGTCGATGAACAAAAATTTCTAGGTTTAAGTTATACCGAGATATTGATGATTTTAAAATGATTTCGGCCTATGCTCAGGCCTAGACTGTCCCAGAAAAAAAAAACACTTTTTTCGAAAAGTTAATCTTCCAGGGCATTTTCTTATACAATTACACTTCAAAGTAATGGAAACAAAATATTATTGAAAAAAAAAATTTTTAGAACGCGTCCCTTCAATTTGAAAAACTGAATATGAAGTGTTTAATTTTTTATGCATTTGCTGGTCTATTTACCTCGAAATATCATCTACATTTTTATGATAATCATTAAATTTGAATGTATTAACTAGGGGAGATCTAATTTATGTTGTACCATCAGAAATTGATATGATTAATTTTAATACTCTAATTAAAAAAAAATAGGAAATTTAATATGGGAAAAAATCTAGTTTTTTTTAAATTTTCACTTAATTATTTTTTATTGTCAAGAAATATTTTTTTTTGTTTGTGCACGTTTTGATATTGAGGAAAATTTGCCCGCTTTTTTTGCCAATTTTTGTTTTTTTTTGTTCCGGGCAAATTGGTCCCTTTTTTTTATATTTTTTTTAACAAAACTGAAGTCGTGTAGTGTAATAATGCATTGGCAGTTGATTTTAGATAATTTCGCAATATATAGAATTAATTTATTTATATATATTGCTAGATGTCAGAATGGTGGAATAGTAGCTATAGTCGATTTATACAGAATGGATTTTCTACTAAGCCGTAGCGAGGGAACTATGGCAAGCCCGTCTGAAATAAAATTTCTGTTATATGGGCCTGATGGCTATATGGTAGCAATTTCTCTGTCAGTCTATCATATAGACATAAGGCCTATATAACAGAAAAAAATCTACTATATAGGCATGCGCTTATACGACAGAAATGTCTGCCATATAGGCATGGAAAACTTTTTGTCACACATACGCTTTCGATATATACATTATTTTGGTCTTTTTATTATTTCTATCATTAATTAATTAATTATTAATATTAATTAATAAACAATTATATGTGTTTTATTTTATTTTCTTAAAACGTATTATAACTTTCTATATACCTTATAAAAATCTTTCGATAAAATAGAATTTCTATAAATTTTCGATATGACTTGTATTATAAACTAGACAGCACAAATATAACATATAAATAAATTTTAAATATATGTATTGAATGCAAACAAAAACTCCAAAACATGTCGGACACAAACTCTAACAATATCAAATTTAGATTTTAATGAATAATAAAAAGATAATGAAAAGGGCACAATCTATTGTTCTTGTTGTTTCTTACTCATAATTTCAAACATCAGAAATGAAATATGTATATATGTTCAATGCCAATAAGTATTAATTAGAAATAATCAAAAATAAATAATAATAAGAAAAAGAGTTGTCGCTGTTAACTTCAAACTAATAAATAATATATAAATATAATATATATATAATATACATAAAGACATGATTTATTTCGTACTCAATTGATCGTTCTTTATAATAAAACGAATACTCAGACATAATCTACTTTTTTTCGTAAAAAAAAAAAAATAATCAAACCAAGCCACATATTGAGTACCTATAACTGCAACGTGTAATATAAAATAACAACGAGAAAAGAAAAAAAAAAAAAAACTATAAGTAACTAACAACATCTGAGTGAACTGCTGACACAATCGTTTCTAATTTCGAGTTCACAATGGTCTATGATGTGAAAATGTGAAACACCGTTGCTTTGATAAAAATTGTTATTACTATTCTATAGTTTACAACGGCAGCGTAACGTAAATTAAGAAAATAAAAAAAAAATAAAAAACAGTCTTCACCGCATTGAGCTAACATATTGAAAAGCATCAAAATTTCAACGAATTGATAAAAAATTTCACGATAAATTATTGTTATTGTCCTTCAAACTATTTAAGCAACTTTCAAATCTATTAAATAAACTAATTCATGAGAAATATTTTTTTTTATGCTAGGCGTTTTCTAATTAGTATTTTTTTT
>JAABKK020022196.1:1735-14454 GCA_011634745.2 Catotricha subobsoleta | reverse complement strand
AATTAATATGTTCTTAACTTGACACGATAAATATATTTTACGTATCTTAGAAGATAATCTAATAAATTTAAACGTTAAAGATATACCATTGTAGATTGCATACAAGCTCTTGTTCAATTTACACTGATACCAAATCAATTAATTACAAAACACATTATAATAAAGATCTTTAACTCGACTTTCAGGTGAATATATTATGATGATAAAAACAAATTAAGTTTATTTATATATTTTGAATTTCAACTAAATCTTTACCGAAAGTCAAGCTAGCTCTACTAGTAACTCTAACTCTTTTCAATTAATATTATTTATATTAAAATGTCATTATTTAGAAGAAAAGAATAACGTGGCAATTAAAGTGTCTAACACTATAATCGATTCAAAGTAAACAATTTCATTGTAAAACAAGAACATCAACATATGACATATTCTCTGAACAGAAATTTATAATCCGAAGTCTGAATTTTGTTAATTTTGAAAATTAACTGCAAATGACAATTTAGTAATGTGTATATACTGAAAGCTTTATCATCAACTTGTATCAACATCTAGCATCGCATGGAAACACATTAAATTATGTGCACTCACATTTACTCAACTATTATAAACAAAGTGTAAGTCTCAGCCTCCTTTACTTTCTATATGTTAGATGTTGTGAAATGTGTTTGCTTGCAATTTTAAATGTATTGAGTAAGTATAATATTTACATTTAAGGTAAAATAATTTATATATAGTTTCAAGTATAGCATTGATGAGAACAGCATGCTTTACATTTACACCCAAGAATTATTCGAAGATTCAATCTATGTAAAGTATCTACTCGACACTAGAAAACTATATATTATTCAAATATTTTCTGTATTATTATTTTCTATTATAAGATATGAGTACTTCGGAGAAAATGAGTTTCATCGTTATATTGCATCTGAGCGCATTATATCGATGCAAAATGAAAATTTGAAAATTTAAATAGAAAATATTGTGTACTTAGCAATATTTAAATTTCTAGGAATTTTCATTTTATTAATACATAATATTATTTTTCGAAATCTTTAGTTGAGAAAACGAGAAATTTTAAATTGTAATTATTGGTTTCGTTATTTTTTTATTATGAGTTTGCTAGTGAGAATTTTCTGACTGCTATTATTTGCGTACAAAAATATTTTTATTCAGCATTGTTTTTCTTTTAGTTGTATTTTTATATTTGATGCAAAATAGATCTTTTAATATATGAATTTCTCTTTGGCTAAAATTATACTCAATTGCTTACTGATTTTTTTAATGATGATCAACCACTCAAAACTATAAAGTTTTGTAGATGTATTTTATTCAAATCGTATAAAAAGAATGTGAATAGGTTTTTTTTTTAGTTTTACCAAAATATTTTAGAAGCTCTAAGGTCAAAGTACTGATCGAAACCACAAAAAATAATATTACGAGAGAGACTCCTTAGTTAGAGCGAAACTTCACTTTTCAAATAAACTTTATAGTAGTTTCTACCAGTTATTAAATAACAAAACAAAAGAAAAGCAAAAATAAGTAAATATATCTAAAAAAAAATATCCGTAATCATTTTCCACTCAACAATTTTTCCCCTAGCTTTTTATATTGGCTCAGACATTAAGTGTTTTGTAAGTATTTTAAATTGAGCACTCGATTTTTAATTTAGAATTAATTTACTTACGAGAATTGACGTCGGTATGTTATATAGACGATGTACAGTATATGAATTATAGCTTATTGAATAAGCTTAAAAATAATCCTCTTATAAAATTAAAAACAAAGAAAAGCTTGGTTGTTGTTGAGAAAGCGCATTTGAATTATAAATCTTTTTATTTTTCTTAATTATGACAAGGAAGATTTAAAAAAGAAAATATGTAAAAAATATGTTTTATAAGAGAATGATTTTTTATTTTTTTGAAAAAATGAATGAATACATTTTCGTATTAACAAATGTAGTACTTAGACGTAATTGCGATGAATTGAATTACATATTATAAATTTCTTGATAATTTTTTTAACGGTGCATTTATTCAAATACTTACCTTACACTGTACAATAAGGCCATATGCTCAATAACAAAAAGTAAGTTATTTATATTTATTGATTATTTTATTTGGGAACACACATTTTCACAATTATTAATTTAAATAAAATACGAAAAAAACTGCTCTACAGGTAGGTATATGTTTTTTGAAATTTTCGATGACTTTAAAAAAAATAGTTATTAAATTATATTTAGTGATCAATTTAGTTTCAAACATTTGCTTATTATTTTTTTATTATATTTTTCTTGTCTATTAATATTTAGTCAAAATGACGACCATAAATTTGCCATCATAAATTAAAAAACCATATCTCAAAATAGAAAAAATAAATCATAAAGGTATAAAGTTGTATCTCCAAAAGCATTATATTTCCATGTTTTCATATATTATTATATTATGTATTTATGTATTTATTTATTTATTTATTATTATAACAAAAAAATGAAAAAAATTAAAATTTAAAATTTAAAATTTAAATCACTAAAATTAAAAATGTATAAAAGATACAAAACAGCTGAACACCTGAAGTACAGTTTACCACTATCAACTCGATTATCATGGTCGCGGGTAATGGCAATTATTTCTAAATATGTCAGAGTCGTAGAGGTGTGCAACGGAATTAAATGCTTTACACATACTGTTCATATAGGCTCATACACATACATACCGTAATTTGTTTGATGGAAATCAGTGAAAAGAAATTCAAGGTTTCTCAGTTGGCATAACTGCGGGACATTAAATCTTATTAAAGATAACAAATGTGATCTTCTGTGATGTTTTTGTGCTTTTAACCGTCATAATATGAAAAGAAAATAGATTTTACTTCATTTTGAAAAAAAAAAGTGTGAAGAAACAGTTTTCAAATTTCTGTTTTTTTTTTTTTTCATTTCCGTTTGTTTGGGAGACAATCCAACAATGCCGTGCCAGTTCAAAAGTAAGACATCTTAAAACATAAATTTGATGCAAAAAGTTGTATATGTATACGTTGTCAATATACAGATACAACCTTTTGCATCAAATTTATGTTTTAAGATGTCTTACTTTTGAACTGGCACGGCGATATGTAGTTATTGCGTCTATATATTATTATACAAACAATAATTATACTCTCAATTCATCGCTATATTTTATTTGTATCAAAACGTAAATAAAAGATTCTATGGCCTTACAAAATCAGCAAGCTTAGCGATAAAATTTAGTTCTAGAATATAATATTCCTCTAACGCCCCACCACCACCCATTAACAACCACGAAAATATCTAATACATATTTTAACGTAACAGATAAACTATACCCGTACAATATTGTCATTTCGAAAAATATATATTTATTTTATTTTATTTACATTTACATTTCTCTATCTAGCAAATATAGAAATATCGAAAAAAATAAAAAGAATAAAATAGAGGAAAAAAATAAATAAATATATATTTTGAATATAAATTACTTTCCATAATGTTCTTTCAAAAACAATAAATATCATCTGGGGTGTATTTCAATACTACCAAGCCAATATATACCGTGAATTTAGCTTCATCTTTATCTTGCATTGTTGCGTAATATATGTTGTGGTATTTGGTAACATTCGAAATTTAAACAACTCTCTGGTTACGATGAAAAATCCTGTTTAAATGTCATGGATATTTGACAATGAATATATATTTTCTTAGCTATCCATGCAACATTTGAGCACTAAAATCAAAAAAAATATAATAATATTGTCACAGATCTGGTATACATTAAAATAAATGTTTATAGACCAAAGACTAACGACCCTTAATTCAATGTGATAAAAATAAATGTTAAAAAATCGAAAGAAAAAAAAAATGGAAAAAAGGGGAAAATAAATTATACCTATCAATACAAATACGTCAGGAAAAATTGACATAGGCGGCGATAGAAGGCGTCGAAGAAAAATTCAAAATGATTATAATTTATATTTAAGATGATCTTAATCGATCTTAAACTACATTTAAATAAATTTTGCGTACTTTTTTTTTCACATAAAAAATATTAGCAGATATTTAATGCTATTTTTAAAAATTCGAAAATCATTGAAGAGTTTATGTTATAAATATTGTATAAATGAAACCTGGTTTAAGACTTAATTAGATTTTTTGAACCCTGATAGAGAGTGCGACGAGGTTCACAACTTATCAATTAAACAATACTGAAAGATTGATATAAAATTAATATAATTGAAGGTCCTAATAATGTAAATAAAAGATATTTACTAATGATCCAAAACCATCAAATATTTTAATTAGTAAAAGATTAAAAGAGAAATAGCATCTATTATCTCCAATTTTATTTATTTATTATCAATAATTGGATTCAACGACGTCATTGTTTAAATATAACTGAAGCCATATGTAGGTGTCGTGATATACTTATACATGAGTATCGTAAATAGATTTGTTGTTTCTGGTTAAAAACTTTAATTTTTTTTTTTTAAATATATTGCATTTATACTCAGACACTCAGTACAAACCGAGGCAACACTGATGACACTGCAGAATTTTAATTAAATAAGATAAAAATAAAATCGTGAAAAGCAATTCAAATTCTTTTGGCAACCACATACATTTTTCCTTGAAGATTTGGTTTTCGATCTTATAAAATGTTGCTAAAGATAATACAGAAGACATCAGGAACATAGCAATATTTAACATTTTCAGCACGATACTATTTTGACATTTTAACGTTGCTGTTACGGGTTATTGTTTTCTTCATTTTAAGTAGTTACATATAGAAAATATTTTTAAATCATTTTTTTGTTGTTGCTGGGTGTTTGTTGTGCTTATTCGTTCATATAAGCATTTGGATAATATATGAATATATTTTACAATGTTAGACTCCTATGGTGTAAAAATAATGGCGGTTGAATGCTTGGCTTCGTTTATTTTCAGTTTTCATTTTTCAGTTTGTATTGTTTTTTCTCTTTTTTCTTTACTGCTCTTCACATTTTATTTCTTTTTTCTATTTTACTAAGAAAATGTGCATGTAAATTTAAAAATTTCCATCAAACACGATTTTGTTAAGTCAAGAGATTATTCAACCATGAAATGGCAAAAGGATCAGCAAATACATTATGTATCTAATATCTATCTACCTATCGATGGTGATATTAAGTTTTTACGACGTATTTATACTTTTTTTTTTATTTGATATTGCGGTTTATTGTAAAATTGTGGAAAATAAAAAAATATAATCTTATTTAAGCGTTCGTATAGTCAAAAGAAAAAACAAGCTTTGATAGAATTTTTTATTTAAAAAAAAAAAAAAAAAATCTTGATGTGAATATTTCACGGTTTTTACTTTTAATCTTTTTAATTAATTACTAAATTCACCTTATATTTAAAGAAAATACGTTAGAATCAACATTAACTACTCTGCTTTCATTTGCTTTTAATATTTAAAAAAAAAATATATGATTATAATTTGTCTTGTTAAAAAAAAAAATACTAAGACTTCGATTAACTCTATAATACCTTGGTTATCAGTTGAAACCAGATCTCGTTCCTCGAAAACAGTGATTACAAGCGCTATGTCCTATGTTGCGATCTTTGTATCAAGAATCTTAAATTCAATACTTGTCTATAAGCGATGTTTATGTCGTAAATATATAAGTATCTGATACATAAGCTTAAGCACACCATATGATTTTTATTATAAAAACGAGACATGAAAAAAGATAAAAATAACGTACAATATTTCATAAAAGAAAAAAAATCAAATACCACATATGCACATAATGTTTGAGTAAAATGTGCTGTAATGTAACCATTCGTGGCGGTAACCCTGGTAAAAAAGAAGAGACCATATAAGCTTGCTATCATTTGTTTGACGAGTTCATGCGCCTATAACGTGTGATAATCATGATTTCCCGTGACTACATCAATTTTGTGTGCACGTAGTCAATAAAAAGTGTGAAAATTTATGATGACTATATCAAATGGTAATAAAGGTAACGTAGAGTGAGAGATATTTTCAAGCATAATATTGTTCATAATTTCGCTCATAATTTAGAAATATCTCTACCAAAGGAAAGTTATATCATAAAAGTGGAACATTATGCTAATATAATGAGAAAAAAAAACACATACGAAAAATTGTATCACTATCAGTTATCTTGTTGGCGAAACAATTGAATATTGTTATCAGGGAACGTACTTTTAAACATCTGAAAATGCTTGCAACTTCGATCTTATAGTGGTAGTATTGACCGATCTCTGTAACATAAGCGTGTTTAGGTTAACGTACACCAGAAAAATTCAGCACACAAATACAACGCGTAACATTGTTGTTTCTCTCTTGTCCTTTATATCAGCACATAAACACTTTTTGTCATAATTTATTTTATTATGGCTTTAGCTTCTTTCAAAGCTTATTTTTTCCGTTATGTTGTTTATTTCTTTATTTTTCCTATATATAAAGTAACTATAAACATAAAGATTTTTAACACGTCTTCATGGTTGTTTTTTCCATATTGCACGCTTATAAGGTTTTAAGGGAATGATGATGACAATGGTGAATTTTTTGTATGTATTTGTGTTTGTGTATGAGTGTGAGTGCTTTATGGATATTGTATTTCGTAGTGAATCTACAGTAGAATGTTTTGATATTTGTTTTTCTTTACTTATTATTTGCGTGATTTTACGAAAGAATAGCTTTTATATTTATTGATGCCAGACAATTCCTTACATCGTTTTCTGATATATTTCAATTGGCCAGTTCTAGATACAAATCTTCATAAATAAAAATCGATCTATAGTTATATCAATCTTTGTTTAATTGGCAATAAATACATCAAACATATTGACATAAACACAACATAAAAATTTATAATCAATCACAATTGCAGGTATATGTGTCAATGTTATCAATTTATTATTTTATATAATTTCTACATACATTTATTAAATCACTAAGTATGGCATCAAGCAACAAAAATATGCGGTTTGTTTGCAAAATGATGTTTGATCGATATTAACATTTGCTAATAGAACCCGCACATAAGTATATAATTATATATCCTAATTCCTAAGCACAGAAAATTGCTAATTATGAGTCTGTCTCTTTTATTTCGTAGATACATATTAAACTATATGATTCATTCAATAATATTGGAGATAATGGAAAATTTTGAATAATCGAATATTAATAGCGACCATAATCATCCTTCTGGATTTTGCAATCATTATTGATTAATATTATTTTCAAACATCTGTTGAGGTCAGCGGTTGTTACATTTTAATAATAATTTCTGATGGAGAAAACTATAACCATTTTGCATAGAAAAACCACAAATGAAATTGAAACAAAATTGATAACTATGATGTATGAACCAATTTAATAAATATCGCAATATTAATCTTCAAAGGAAATGGTATTTCATTATATTTATCAATACAACAGCTATTTTTCATATCATAAGCATATAATACCTTATAGCTGCATATTTATTGATGGAACATCATTTGAATTACAGTGCTAATAACTTATAATAATGCGGAGTTTGAGGGGATTAGTGCTATGTAGATTTCTATATATTATGGAAGGCAACAGAGAACAGAAAAAGAATTCTGACAGGATATTGTGATACGGTATTTGTGATGCACGTTAAGTGCATTCACGTTTATATTGCATATGGAGCAACACTCAGCAATATATTATTAATATTGATATTTTTTTCGCTGCATAGCAAATGCCCGTAATTTAAATTGTTTTAATTGATATTCGTAAAATCCTAAAAGCGCAATATTCGTTAATTCCTTTATTTGCGAATTACCCTAAGCGTAATATTTAAAATCCTCTCGTTAATTTGATAATTTGCGAATATTTCGCTTAAGGAAATTTGAGAACAAAAGTTATGTTACGAATGCATGCACAGTGGATAAATATTTGTGATTAATGGAATTCAAGTTGCAGTAATTTATTTTTATTAATAAATAAAATTAAATCATAAAAATCAATACAGAAATAAAGTTAAAATCAATTTAAATTTTTAATTCGGATATTTTATGGTAAAGCATATACTATCAAGAACCTAACTTTTCTATACATCACTAAAAGCATATATTAATTACATATTAAATTTATCATTTCTCAATTTATTTCATTACTTTGTTTAAGTATACCAATTAATTTCTTCAACGATTTACTAAAACACAAAAGGAATCGAATATATCGTTATAAATCAATTGCTTTAAGCACAAAATACTTATTGCAATAAAAAAAAAAAAAAAAGATAATGATATTTACTTTACATATATATATACATTATACATATGTATAAGAAAGAATAAGAGTATAATATTTCCCCATTTATCTATAACTGAAGCAAATTTGTTGTTGGACGGTGTGCTTGTGTTGTTGCATGAAGAAAAGTTTGTCATACTGTCAGAATATATAATAGATAACAATTGATCATAAATCAGAGAATAAAGTATCCATTTATGAATTGAGCTGCAAGATGAAAAGAAAATCTGATTGATGGATAGATATTGAATTACAAAAACGAAAAAAAAAAAAAAACGAGAAAAAAATTATACTTTCAAATCGAATTAATTCATAAAATGTTGTTGGCGTATTTCTTATTCTTCAGGGTTTTTTTCTTTTGTTGTTAGCAGAGTTCAAGGTCGTTAGGATTTTTGAAAAGATTTTTGTATTAAATTACAATTTAAAAAACTTTATTGTTATTCACGAAATGTATTTCAATTCAAATGTAGAATATATATTTAATTACCATTCAATGAGATAAACATCATTAAAATAACATATTAAATATTAGATGATGAGAAATATATTACAGTAAATCATGAAGTGCTAATAAATTTATTAATTTTAGAAAACCGAAGTATGTTTTCCGTACCAAACATATATTGAATTTATGAATTATAACACAATATAATATTAATGAAAGGAATTTTATTATATCTCATGAGCATATCATTCATCATTTATCATAATATTTGTCACCAAATGCGTATAGTTTGTTAAGAGAAAACTAACTTTTTGCAAAAGTTACATTGCGTCTGCTTTAATATTGTATATGTTCAATCTTCAGAAAAATAAATTATAAGAATAAATGAAGAAAAACTTATTTTTGTTATTAAAACAACATGGTCTTATAAAAGCAATTTCTTTAATAGAATTTTTAATAAGATCCCATTCTGCAGTTGAAAATAAAATAATGCAAAAGAAATACCATCTAGCTGTTATAATAATACTTGCATTTTTACATTAAAAATCTTAATTCACTGGGATGCGAATTTTATTTATGGAAAACATGCCATTTTTCTTCTTCTTTTTTTTTTTAAATTGCTTCATTATTTAGAAAACCCACAATTATTTAGATATTATGATTAAAGCAAATTTAAATGTGAATTAAAGTTCACTATGGTTTCAAAACTTTTTTTTAAATTGTTTTTAGAAAATTTCATGAAATTTATAATTTTATTTAAAAAAAAAAAAAATGTCATCAACTTATTTAAAGTATTTTATGTGGCATTCAGAATAATAATAAGAAGAAAATTTAGTTATGTTTAACATCAAAGTCAGCTTAATAAAAACTGTTACCAAAAATTTCATACAAACCGCAGTTCATCCTATAGCAGAAAACTTCGCTAATTATGTGAAAAAAAAAATGTATGAAAGTTTTTTGTGCTACTTTTCTTCTTTTTTTTTTTCTTCTTCCATGGAATCTTCTGTATTGTTATCAAGCAATTTCGCAATTATCGTACAGAAACAGAGAATAGGCAAGGTATCATATATTTAGATAACAAAATGAGTGAAATTTATATAAAATTTAGCGGGGTTGTTTTTCCTCTCATCGTTGAATATAAAAATAAAAAATAATAATAATAATAATAATAATAATAATAATAATAATGATAATAATAACGAATAGCGGCATTTTCCCAACATAAAAATAATGCGATCAGAAAGAAGTTTTTTTTTCTTTCGTGCAGTTATTATAGAGAATATATTGTTATATATATGTGTGTGTGTGTGTGTGTGTGTGTGTATATGTATGTGCTGCTGTTTACTGGCTTCTGTTTCACCGGCGTTCGTTTTCACAAAATATTTTATTAGAAAATTATTCAAGTTATATCGTCTCGCTTACGATGTTTGAAGAAAAAAAAAATAATAGTATAATATATATATTTATATAGGTATGATAAAATAAAATAAACGATTCTATCTTTCTAGCAAATGGTGTGGTGGTTGAAACCTACTTTCTTGCGCTTAAATAAACTATATGGAATGTCTGAATAAAATTCCTCTTCTCCTTTTTTCATTCTTTGTTCCTTTTTTTTTTTTTGTTTCAGAAAAATGGTTTGATAAAGAAGATGAATTCATGAATATCGCATAATATATATTTTTATTTATAAGATAAAGAGATAAAATATATGAGTCTGAGTATGAAATAGAAGTTAGTGTCAGAATCTATTTGCGGGTGCGGTTATCTAAATAATATTTTTATGAGTATTTCGTTTGACCGGAAATACGTAAATAACGTACTTTTACCAAACTTACTTAGCTCACTAATAATATAAATCAAAATATCCTATTTTATCTCGAATAAAAAAGGTATGCTGAAAGATATTTTATGCATTCAAAATAATATTATTTATATTAGATGCAAATAGCGTATAGAAGTGAGTAAGCATAATCAGAAGAATGAGCCGTAACATTGAAAAAACTATTATAAGTTTCTAGAGAATGAATATATTTTATAAGCTTATGACCAAATAAGAATAAGAAACATAAAGGTTTCATTTTAATATTTTTTGAATCACAAAATTTCTTCTGGATAAAGCAAGAAATATTTACTTTGATCATATAACGAAAATTTATAGGTGGTTTTTATTTAATTTTTGAAAATTTTAATTTTTTTTTTACCATTCTTTTGACTTTTTGAGTTGGGTCTCAGGATTCATGATGGTCGGTATATTGATGATCAATAACCAAAAGACGCACAATCTTCTGCTCGTTCAAAAAAAAAATGAGTTTAAAATTCGATCTGAATATTTATTGGCTCTAGGAATTGGTGGTAGAAGATGCAAATTTTGTTGGGGACATTCCTAACAAAAATGATGTCTTGTGGCAATATCCATTGGCAGCTTGTTTTTTTTTTTTTTTTAATATTTGTGTGTTTGTGTTTTTTTTAAAGTTAGTTGCGTAGGATTCGTATAGGAAAATTAATTAAATGAAATTATATTTTCTTTCATTAAATTTTCCATGAACTTATTTTTAGTGACAAATTTAAAAATAAATGTTAGCTTAAACATTTTTTTTTAGGAAGCACAAGTGGTTTTTTTTTTGTATTATTCTATATTCTCTAACTACAATATTATCTTGGAACTTCAGTAATAGAGAAACCTTTTTTTCTTGTTTATAAACTCTGCATATAATGAATACAAAAATGAATCAAATACTTACGATATTCTAAGTAAATAGAAATCATCAAAAACGACTTCTAATAAGTATCTTCTTATAGATCATAGAGCCCATCTATCATTCAGAAAATAAATTTTATATTATCAAAGTATTATGGGGATATATGTTTATTTTATTTTTTTATTACACATAAATATATTATATAGTATTGTTTTCGACATTGTTTTTTATGGCTTTCTATTCTGGCGTATAAAACCATTTTCAAATCGTATAAAACATTTTGATGTGCGATATTCAAATGATGGCGATTTTATTTTCCTATTTAAATAAACGAGAAAAATGAGTATATGCTGAGAAGGTGGGTGGGATATATTCATTCAGTTTTATATAAATACAGTCATTCTCGTTATATTTTATATTTGGTTTGTTCGTTTTCAGAAGAAAAAAAAAATATTCGGAGCAAATAAAATATTCACAAAGTTGCGAATAAGTATTTTCTATTCATTAAATTTAAATATAAATTTCCCAGCGAAACCTAATTTAGTTTTTATTTTATTTTATTTTTTGTTTGTTTTTTTTTTGTATTTTAAGTTGATTTCTTTTGAAACAAATTTATAAATACAGTTGAACCTGTTAATATGACCTACTCGTTGGAACCGAAAATTTATCACTTTCTGAATTTTGTCACATTAACATCTGT
The DNA here is from genome assembly GCA_011634745.2 of Catotricha subobsoleta. NCBI lineage: Eukaryota > Metazoa > Arthropoda > Insecta > Diptera > Cecidomyiidae > Catotricha > Catotricha subobsoleta. Next base: position 2,301 of record JAABKK020022196.1, on the reverse strand, counting down.
ACTACGTGGCCACAATAGAAAAATTCTCTATTTCTATTCTCTTGAATATATTTATAAAAAATTATAATTCCCTTTAAGAGCGGAAAGCATCTTCTCTGGTGAACCTCAATTTAACTTCAAGTTTGATTAACAGTCACGTTCACCCTTTTAAAGAGGGACACAAAACAACTTTACTTGAAACTATAAATTTCTGAAAATAAATACAAATCCTTACGCTATTTAAAGCGTATTCATTTTATGAAATACCAAAAAAAAAAAAAAAAATTTCAGATCAGATACAAACATTTCCACGAAAAACAAATGCTTTATCCAAATCAATGTTAAAAATATTTTCTTCTTTTTTTAGTTCAACAATATTCGAATTCAAAAGAAATGTGATTTTTCTTCTTTCTTTCATTATTTTTTGGAAACTTTCCCAGACAAAAAATAATTTAGCCTTTTCAATTTAATTTTGTTTGAAAAGGTGAAATTCAATAACCACAAATACGCCACGCACACATTCTTGAATTACATTACACGAGTTTAATATCAATAACGTTTTTGTTGTTGTTGTTGTTGTTGTTGTT
>JAABKK020022185.1:0-18049 GCA_011634745.2 Catotricha subobsoleta | reverse complement strand
GCCTCAAAAAAAGTTCATGTTATCGAGACACAGTTCATGTTATCGAGATAGTTCATTTTATCGGGGGTTCATGTTATCGAGAGTCTACTGTACTTTCAAATTTTAACTTCAATTTAATGCGTAAATGTGATAGAAATAGCAGAAAAAGTCTAAAAATTTAAACGAATTATTTAATGGAAATCAAATTAAAAAATCTTATGTATCTAAAAATTACAGTTCAATTCGTCGTCGAATTCGTGGCATGAGCTTGACCAAATGTTTATGTATAGCTTGCGTATATTATTTACACACAAGAATGAACAGAGAATAAAAAAGACGAGAAAGTGATTTGGGTCGTCACACCTTTGTGTATTAATAATAACCGTTAGGTACCTGAGAACCTAACAAGCCTCCAAAGCTCTGAGCTAAAGAGAAAAAAGGTTTTCTATATTTAATATTGATGAGTCATGTGTATTTACACAGTAATCTCTATAGTCTATTCTAAAAGCCGCTAACAACCTTCTACTTTTTTTTTCTTCTTTGCTCCATAGTTATGTTCATTTATTTCATAATATAAACTTTCACAATAGTCTTTGAAGATGGTATCGTGATATTACTATTTAACTTAAAGTTAATTGCCATGAGTTACATGATTTCTAAGCGCTTAAATAATTTTCTTCAGCCTTACTTTTCTCTCACAGTAGTAAGACTATTCCGTTGCTATATGTTATTTTTATAAACATTTAATGGGACACAAAACGACAAATATTAAAAATAAGAAACCTGACATTAGCCCTACAAATTTAATCTGTAAATAGACAAAAATTGCTAAAATACACCAAGTAGAGCATTAAATATAAACAAAAAAAAAAAAAAATATGAAAAAAATTCAAACCTAATTCACAAAAAAGCTTTAGGCCCCAAAAACTTTTATTATTATTAAAATAATACAGATGAAATGATAAATATCAAAAAGAGAGGTTACATCTTTTCATTCCAATCAGCGGTTACTTAAATTGAACAAAGAGATAATTACTACTTTTTAAATACTTTGCAATGGACTTTTAAATTAAATTTTCAGTTTTATATTTTTGGCCTTAACAATAGTATGCGAATGGATTATTAATTATTATTAATTATTATTAATGAGTATTGACCATTCGTTAGACGCAGCATCATTATCGCTTGTAAATATATTTATATACATATAACTTTTTTTTATTTAGCATATATAAAAACGAAATAAACCGCGAAAAAGTGCGCTGACTTTTTTACAAATCTCGGAACACTTAAAAAAAAATACTATTTTCTTCAATATCGAGTTAGGGTAATTTTTTCAATCCTCAGGAGGGGGGATTAGTTTCCCTCGTGCGCATGTTTGGGTAGTGGTTTCTGTCCCATGTGAGTTATAGTATGTTAGATCCGTTTATACGACGGATCTTATATTATCGTTCGGTAGACAAAGAGTGTAGAGAATTGAACATTCTAAGATGGCTATAATCATACGAACACGTATTGAATGTCAGTATCAGAAATTTATGCACTACCAAGTTATATTAACGAGTTACTTATTAAATAATAATTTATTTCCAGTTTGGTTAATATGTCATTTCGTACGTTGTATGTAAGAATTGACACTAATTTAATTTAAGTTACTAATGTATTGTAGATATAAGAGAGTAACAAATAAATAAATAAAAAATAAATGAAAGTTATACATATAAATGACGCATAAATGAATATTATTTATTTTGTTATATATTCGTGATGCAAGAAGTTTATTGGAAATAATTTTATTTTAAAATTACTGTTAATTGTAATTTGAAAATGTATATTTTCAAAATACGTTTAGTTTACTTGTCCAGCTGTTCTAAAATATAATATTATTTGGATGAAATATAAAAAATTTATTCGACTTATGAAAAGTATGTATATCAAGATCAAAAAATATATATATATGTATTTAAATTTGAATGTTAAAACTTTCTAAAATTATTCAAGGTTTACAAAAAAAAAAAATATATTTTGCAAAGATCTGCAGCAGCTATTAAATTTCCACATAGAAAAAATAAATAAATAAATAAATAAAAAATATAGCTGCTGCTGCAGCTGTTTTTTTTTTTTGAGTGAAGAATATTGAATAAGAGCATTTTCTTTAACTAAGTATTTATGTTAAACATAAAATAAAAATAAATCCAAAAATTCGGTGGGAATTTTCATCATCTTTTCCTGAAATTTTCTTTAAAAAAAATCTTTTAGTAGTTTGGCCAATAGCCATAAAAAACGCAAGCAAAAAAACAAAAAATACAAATTCTCTAACGATAATTACTTTTACAAACTTTTTTGAAGCTCAATAGCAATTATAGTCATGCGCAAAATATATATTCCCCTTTGCATTATTATTGGACCTTTAACCTTACACAAACTCTACACAATTACTAATTTCTTCCATTCATGCCTTTTATTCAAGCCAAAGTAAGATTTCTCCTTCGGGTTAGTATTCAACCGGCACGTTATATGAACGGATATGGTTTTAAATGCTAAAGACAAAGCGCAATTTCTACAATTTATTGATTTACGTACATTGAAGAATAAAAAAAAAAATGAAGTAAAATAGATAAAATAATAATAATATAAAATTTAAATATGATTGAAGTGGAAATATTCATGTTAAAAGAATGTGAAAATGAATCGATCAATTCAAAATGTCCCTAAAAAAATTGGAATGTGAAAATAATAAGAATAGAAGAAAAAGCACTAGCCATCAATTTGGGTGAAATTAGAAATGAATATGAAAAATTTGTTATGACAAAATTTGTGACAAATATATATTTAATATGAATTATTAATCGCAATGGTTCATTGATTTTTTATTATTTTTATTTATAAGTAAAATTTACACACCTAACAGACCTCCAGAATCTAGATTCCTATTTACACATAAAATTATAAATTATTGCAGAATACGCATTTTAAATATCTTAAAGAAGAAATGTAATTTTAAATATATACTAACTATACTAACTTGTGTATCAAGAAACTGATTATCTTCTAATTTTTTTTTTTTTTTACTTTCGATAATTTTTTCTTTGATGAAGATGTATCTAAAGAATTGGTTATTTTAATAAAAGACAATAAGATTCTTGAACATTTATTATTTGAAGTTATTTTGCGTTTTTCTTGATTCAATTATATTTTAATTAAGAAAAATATTTTAAAATAAAAAATATAAAAACAAAATATATATTTTTCCTTATTTATTTATTCAAAAACAAAATTGAAAGATTGGTAATAAAAAAAAAATCAAAAGAATATTCAAATTAATAAAGAAAAATTATCAAAAGTTAATTCAAGTCAAGTCAAGACAATTGAACATTACTTACTTGTTTTACATTTTTCAGTTTTTTTTTTCGGCCACGGTTATATTTTTTTTTTTACTCCCGCAATACCTCTTTCTGCTATCAACGTATTATTTCATGATCAAATTTCCTGCGCTTGTGTATCTTAGTTATTAAGGTCAGTTCAAAGTGATATTTTATAGCTTCATCACAACCTTAAACTTGAACACTTACAAGTAAATCGATTCTATGTTTATTAAGTATGTATATACTTATTATGAAAAGCACTGAGTCTCATTAGTCTAGATAATTTGAAGCGGGGTTTTTAAGAAAATTAAAAAGAAACTAATAACTTTAATTATTTTATGGGGTAAACTCGTTTGTGACATTATATATGCTCTGCTCATGATAAAATTGAATATTTATTTTCTATGAGTCGTCTTTTACATTGTAAAATTTTAGTCTCTATTAACCCAATTTCAGAATTAATCTTTTTAGCTCATTTTAAAATTTCTATATCCGAATAACTGTTTTATTTTTGATTGATATGTTTATTTTCAATATAAAATTTATAAACGATATTAGACGCTTGTATAGATAAATATTTTTAAATTATTCAATTAATTATTAGAATTTTTTTTGTATAATTTAAATCTAATACTCGTATATGTAATATGAAATGTTGGAAAATAAGAAAAAAAATATCAGTTTCTGATAAAGCGTTGAAAATATTTAGCAAAATGTTTCTATTCAATATAATTTATTCCATTGGCATTTTCAAACAAGAAATGAAAATAAATTTTTCATTACAAGCTATAAAATTTATTAATTTCAAAGCACCATGTTGATTTGATTGATTTTGTGAGTAAGTATGTGGAGAACAGAGCTTTGGCGATTGATAATTTGAAATGAATCTTATATAATATAACAAGCAATCAAAAAATAAAAATCGTAACAAAGTTTTAAAAATATCGCATTTGCTGACATTTTCTATATTGAATATTATTTTTTTATGATGTTTTAGGAAAGAGCAGGCAATTATATGATTTTCCAAACTAAAAATTATTTCAAAATATGTTGATATGCAATACGTATACGGCATTATGCCTAAAATAAACAGAAACCATTCATATATGATATATGTATAATAATTGTATACAAATCCGAACTGGTTCCAACAATAAAATTATCAATAACCATTATTAAATGCATTTAATTAAAAATAAAATGAATCGTATGTAATTTTGATCTCGATTGTTATTAATATGGTTGACAATATTTGGCACAATTTAAGTAAGTTATTAATGTGTAAACATTTTTATATTTCATCGGTGTTTGTCTTTAACCATTACAGTCAATTACTACATAAAATTATGGTACATATTTTCGATAAAAAAAATTAAATATTTAATTTTAATTTAGATTTCCGTTATGTATCCAATTTTTTTTTAGAAAATAAGAACAAAATAAAAGTTAGTTCAAATTGAGTAACTACAAGAGTACACGATGATGCTTTAAGTAACAAACTTATGAATAAATAAAGAAAATAATAATTAAATAAGCATATAAAAAAAACAATCAGGTATAAAACTCTATTTGTTATGAAAATCTTAATTTTACAAATTCATTCATAAACTACCAAATAAAAAATAAATCACATTATTCATTTTAAGCCTTTTCAGATTGTACATTTTTTATTAACATATTGTATTTTGAAGAGTGGAATTTTGAACTGGAATTAAAACCATATTTAGTAAACTTTAATATTCAGGGAAAAAAAATATTCTATACATATAGATATACTATCTGCAACCACACTTTTACCACTAAGGGTGGTAACTTTGAACAAGGCTAGTAAAAATCCGTGGATTTTTCGAAAAAAAAATCACCGATTGATTTCTAAGCTTTTTTCTAACAAATCATTGGGCTTCTCGTGGTTTCCTATTAACACTATAATGCAAAAACAAAGTTTAATCATAAAACTACAGATTTGTCCAAAAACATCGAGGGAATCTGATTTTTTTTTCAAAAAATCCACGGATTTTTACTAGCCGTGATCAAAGTTACCACCCTAAATTTAGTTATAAATTATTTTTCTCATTGAATTTTAATAGATTTTTAACATTACTTTTGTTTATCCGCAAGCTTTTGCTCATTTCTGAAGCCAATCTACTTTCAATAAATAGACTACAAAAAAATCAAAATAAAAGAAAAGCATTTTCAATTACTTAGGAAGGTAAATAAAGGTAGGAAGTAAAAGAAAGGAATTGTACAGCACAGCACGACACGCATGTATAAAAAGAAATGAAAAAAAAAAGTGTATGCCGACTAATACTAATAGGGAAGATACGTGACGCCTACACTAAACCGAAATTTATTTTGATTTTATGTTATATGTGTTTGTGTATAAATAGAATTTTAATGTGCCTGTGATGTTGACTTTTCTATACTGAAACACATATATACATTATAAATATCATAATTACCTCTGAACGTGATTTTTTTATTCAAATCAGCTAGACATTATTTAAATATTTTTAAATATTATGATAATTTATAGAATTTAACAAAATAAAACATTTCTATATATATGTTAATGGGATCCATATGTGTGTAAGTATATACGCAATTGTTTTCTCAATAAATATTAAAAATCAAATTAAGTAAATGTAAATAAATTTTATATGCTAATATTTTTAAATAATTTATTACACAAGAAATATCAGTTATAAAATATTAAAAAGTAAATGATTTAAAGGGGTCTTATACATACATACCTACTTTGCTAATTATTCTCATACCTAAACCCACACCCTTAATTGTTATTTTTTTTCTTTGTTTTTTTCATAATTTAAAATATGTTTTTAGAAATCTTATCCAAAAAACTGCCTCAAATCAAATTAATTTGAAAATTTCAATTAATAATTATTTATATATTTCCGATATTTGATTTTCTCTATAAATAAAACATTAATTTATGGTTTTATTTATTATACCTAAATAGCTGACTTGATAGAAGAAATTGCGGTAATATTTTGGTATTACTATATATGCTTTTGTTGTTGTTGTTGTTCTACATATTAGCAAATGTAATACATACTTACATTAAAAAAAGAAAAAAAGAAAACATAAATAAACTTTCAATACAAAACTTCAATCGAAATCACAGAGGTAACTACAATCCATATTCGTGTTTTGAATATAAATTTCTATAAGAAAATGGATTATATATATGGTATTGTTTGAACGTAACATTTTCCCATTTGTAGCGAAACAAGTAATAACGGATAAATATAATCACAACCCCAAAAATATATTATAAATAATATGTTTGTATATTTTCGTCTATGTCATGTGAAGTAGATAATAGGTACCCCCTCGTTGATTAGAACATGAATTTCATTATAGAATTAAATATGAAATTCCATTGAGTATAATAGATATAAATAGCAACTTGTATTGTGCTGAATAATGATTAGTAGCAAAAGCAACATGCATGGACATTATTTATAATATTGAATAAAATAAAATAATATTGTTATTTGACATAAATCATAGATAATTTTTGACCCATTTCTTTTTTTCTTTTTTTTTTGTTTCTTTTTCTGAAAAAATTACGATTTGGATTTGGTAATTTTTTTTGCTATGATATCAGAATTTTGTGTACGGATTACGATGATTAGATACAAAAATTAGCAAGTTTTCTATTTATATGTTTTACGAGTATGTTCATGGATTCTTATTTCGTAAAATTCAATTTCCTTTGTTCACAATTGATTGGCAGTTTGTTTAACAATAGGAATAGGACTATTACAAAAATTGAAAATGTTATGGATGTAGTATTTTTATAAGTTTTAACATATATATCGATGTTCTAACTTCAAAAATGTTTAAGACATCACATTATTTCTCGATATTTAATTTTTGATGAAAATAAGATCTTCATCTCATTTTCAACAAAAAAAAAATTAGCTTGACCATTTTTGTATTTAAACCATCGATATGTTAAATTTGTAGTTAAGACACAAAATATGATAATTACATTAATAAGAATTAAGAAGTAAACAAAATGAGAAGTTTTGATACCAATGGGTTTGTACATTTCTTCATTTTTGTTCAGAATGTAAAAAAATTAAATTAAAAAAAAGTGCACAAAAAATTAAGGGTCAAGTAAAAAAAAATAAACACAAAACCAATACTTTATTTTTTTCAAATTTTCTTAAAATTGAGGTAAAACACAATTCAAAGATGCTAATTCTGTATAATATATTATTACATCGCAAATTATTGTTAATAACCATATTAAATATCAAATATTTATTTATTCATTTATTTATTTCGCCAGCAGCTAATGCCTAAGGCTACCATTTAAATAGTTAAAATTTATATATGCATATTATAATTCTTAATTTAATTTAAAGAAATTGACTAAAATGTATTTAGCTACTTGAGAAGATATATTAATAAAATTAAAAAAGCATAATCATTATATAATTTACACATAACAATAATTGGTACGATGGTGTTGAAGATAAAAAACATTATCATTACGAGTATTTCTGGTGTGGGCATTAAAATCGAGCATTTCAGTTATAGTAGGCGATTTGACACACTTCCATTAATAATATTGAAAATAAATAGAATACGCGCAATTGTTCTCCTATTGTCCAAAGTTACCATATTTAATAGTAATAGACAATTTTCATAGTGAGCAAGATTGAATCTATCATTCCAAACCAACTTTCTTAAAGCAAATAATATAAACTTTTTTTGAACAGATTCAATTCGCATTCGGTGTACATTGTAGTTCGGCGCCCATACTGTTGACGCATATTCCAAGATAGATCTTACATATAGTAAAAAGTTTTGAGCACATATGGATCATCGAATTCTTGTCCCATTCGCATAACGAAACCTCTAAAAACTTCATTACCTCAGATATCATTTTAACAATATGCAAATTGAAGGTGAGTTTACTATATCCAGACAAACTTCCAAGCCAGCCATGGAGTACTTTCTTCAATTGAAATTGTATATCACACCTTTTTCTTGAGAAACTCATGATATAACACTTTTTAGCGTCTATATTCATTTTGTTAATAATAGACCATTTCAGTACTGCATCAATATCCAGTTGCATCAGATGACAATCATCAATGTTAGATATTCTCCTAAATAATTTGTAATCATCAGCAAAAAGCAAGTTATTGGAATTTCCAAAAACTATGTCATTGATATATGTGTTGAATAATTTCGGGCCAAAAGGGCTGCCTTGTCCTACTCCAGATGTAACCAAAATATCATCAGAGATATTTTGATCATTTCTTACATTCTGAATTCTACCAGTATTATAATTCTCAATCCACGTTATTAACTTATTATTTACACCATATCCATATAATTTCGTAATCAGAATAGTTAACATACCTGATCGAACGCTTTACTAAAATCAGTGAACATTGTATCAACTTATACAACATATAAGTATTTATTACCGCAAAACCAGCATTATCATTTTTGTTTTCTGCATTGATGTAAAATTTATATTGGTATTGAAAATTATTACATTATTCCTCATAATTTACGTATGCTTTGTATAAAATGAATCGAAAAACGACAAAGCAATTTCAGAAGAATCGAAATATTTGAATTTATGAAGTTAAATTTATTGCAAAGGCTTGGTAAATAATATATTTTTTAGATTTTATTTCCATTTTTCATTGATAAAAATGGGATTTTAGATAAAACATTATGTGGATAATAGAAGAAAGAGAAACATTCAAACATTGATAGATGTAAAATATTTGGATTCAATATCTGTTTATAAAGCTGCAATCGTGTATCATATTCCATCTAATAAGTATATTTATTTATTTGCAATTTTTTTTTTTTTTTTGAAAAATTGTTTATTTGAAATACGGTTTTTAAACGCAATGCGGTGTTTTCTTACGGTTAACATTTGTTGTATCGGAAAGATTGTTAAATGTGAAAGTCGGATACGGTTTTCATTGTGAGCATGGCAGTATTTACATTTTATTGGATGCTAGTAGGGTCAAGGGTGGACTAACTATATAAACTACACATGAAATACAATTGATGATATTAATTTTTAACGTTTTCTAGGATCTAAAAAAAAAAAAGTTGCCAATGGATTGGTACACGACTTCATTTTTGTAAGAAAATAAAAAAAAAAAAAAACCGGAGGTTAAAAAAAAAGCTAGTACATATATTTTCACAGGAATTTAATTCTGCGTCTTTTGGTATATTGACCATAAAAATCCGCCAGGCCACGCCTGATTTCCAATTTCAACTCAATATGTCAAAAAAGCGCAAAAAAATCAGATAATTGGAACCTACGATCCAAAAACAAAATAGTTCAAAAAAAAAACAATAATTTTTTTGAAAAGAAAAAAATTCTGCGTCTTATAGTATATTGACCAACTAAATCCATCCACAGGCATCAGAAAAAAAAACAAAAACAAAGTGCACAAAAAAAATCTCATTCTTTTATTCGCTCTAGTTTATAGCAGGGAGTCGGAACTCTCGTTCCGGTTCCAGTTCCTGAAATTCAAAAACATTTGGTTCCGGTTCCGTTCCAGTTGCTTAAAAAAAAGAAGAATAAGCTTTATTTAAGTGTCCAAAGACATAAAAATATAAATATAAGCTTGCAAAGATGACGAAACATTATTTATGTTCTTTTGGTAACAGTAATCTGATTAAACAGATTAAATCTTTTAAATCAGTTAATTTTTGTGTTCTTTTGGTTATGAATTGTGATTTAAATGATTTTTCGCGACGTAGTGAAGAAGCACTGCGGTAAGTAATTAATCCGATTGTGGTGATTATATTTTTCAGTATCAATTAAATCTTTTCCAAATCACATGTCAAAAGTTGTAAAAAAATATGTTATTCCGAGATTGTGTAAATAAAATTAGTTAAAATTTAAATTACAAACGGACTCAGATGAAATAACTATGTTAAAATTAAAACATATCGAAATGATAATTAAGTATATGTCACAATACAATAATAAAACTAACCGTCAGAATTTTACCAAAAGACCATATATTCATAATTTAATTTAATTTAAGTGATACTAAAGATATATGTACAATTAACTGATTTAAAAGATTATTGGTATTGCGTCCAATCACTTTAAGCATAATCTAAAGAACATATAACGTTATAGATATTAACATACCTATTACGACCCGTCATAAAAAAAAATCTTGGATTTTGGGTCTTACCCACTTTTTTGTTAGAATTTATACTAGAAAATTTATTCCAGAATTTAAGATTAAAAAAAAAAAAATTAGAGGTCCCTATCGCTCCAAAGTTTTGATAACATGAGTTTTGGAGTAAATCACTATTTTTTTTTTAAAGAAGAGCAGTCAAGTAGAGTTAAGTCTAAGATTGTTTTTAATAAGTTTACAGTTGTTTTTTAATAAGTTTAAAATTGTTTTTTTTTAGTAAGTTATAGTTTAAATAAGTTAAAGTTTTTTGTAATAAATTTAAAGTGTTCAATAAAAACAGGCAAAGAGAATAAAGGTTTTTTGAATTGTATTAAATAAGTGTATATTTGTGTTTGGATTGTCATAACTAAGCTGGGTGTTTACTTCAACGTTAAACGAAGTTAAAAAAAAAAAAAGTAATAATCGGAACGTTTCTGGAACGCAAATCATTGGGTTTCTGTTCCAATCAGCGTTCCATCAAAATATTGTAAAATATACGTTCCGAAACGTTCCCTTCGTTCCAGTTCTCGTTCCGTTCCCATTCCCTGGTATATAGTGTCTCTACATAACCATAGTTGGGTCATGAAATCGCCAGCCCACCAAAAAATTCATAAATAAAATACCTATGTATCTAAAATTTTGATACAAACGATTAGTAATTTACTCATTTTGAATCGATTCAATGTAGATTGTAGATCGACTAAGTGTCATTAAAGATAATTTAGTGAAAGACGAAATTACAATTATAGCATCAATTAATTAAGAACATTTGGGTGAAAAATATTTCCGCTCATAAAATTGAAATTAAAAAACAATTGGATTAACATTAAGTATTTAATATTGGTGAACGTGATTCTGACTACATTGCCAATTAAAATCCTCTCATAAAATTTTACACACTCCAATGAAATACAATTTCAATAAGAACGTCTAAAATAAAATAAATTTATATAAATATTATGAGAGAAATTTTCTTCTTTTCTTCATATTGAAAGTGAATAGCAATTGTTTTAAAAAGTTTCATCGAAATCTTTATTTAAATTTTTAAACAATTCTTATGAGTAGATATCAAATTTAAATATAATTTAATATTAACGACAACAGAGGCGAAGGATATTTTTGTTTTCATTATAATTATTCATAATTTATTTTGGTTGCATTTAGAAAATACAATTATTTTTTTTAAATACATCTTTGGACACTGACATCTGATTGGATAAAAAAAATCCTGTATTTTCGAAACAAAGCTCTGCCATATTGAGATGCAAATATTTAAACCAATATGATTTAAAATCACTAAACTTACATTCACAACGGAGAATGTTCTAATTCACATGTTACCCAAAGAGTTTTATAAGATATCTTCACGATTACGCGAAAAAAGAGCGCCTATACGTAAATTTGTGTCAAGAGAATAAATAAATTTTCGACGATAAAAAATAAAGATAAATTTAATATCATACTTAATTCATAACAATAATATCATCGCATTGTAGAGAAAAAAAAATTATTAGTCTATTTCTTTTATTTCTATTGTATAAAATTATGAAGATATCTAAATGTAAGGAATAAAGATTTCATAAGTTGTATTAAGTTTGTAATTAAGAGTAATTATAATACGGCCAACTAAATACCATTAAAATTTATTATATTTCATAGTTAGTTTCTATCTCTATCAATTATTTTTACGTCGCCTTTTCACCAAATCATAACAATTTCCTTAATTTTTAAATTATACAGCACCTAAGCAACAAAAAAAAAAGCGAAACTCTCCGAAAGTCGTTAACATTACATAAAATAGAAGTACATATTTACCCTAATTTACATTCAACTTAGATTCTAAGTGTAAAGATAATTATCTAATACATTCTCAACAATATGGGTTTCAATAAAAACGCAAAATGACTGAATATTTTAATTAAACAAATTGAAGCAATTGTACAAGTTAATCATGTGGTTTTTATGGTTATTATACTAAATAACATTATTTCAAATAAGTAATAAAAATAAAATGATAAAATAATAACACTAATAAACATGACAAGACACATCATTTATGATATACAGAAATAAAAAATACAATAAATAATACATGTAAACAAAAACATGTCATTTACTACGTTAAAACACATATATGTAATATAAATGTTCGGTTCGTATACCCCCAACTAAATTTGAAAATGACCAACCATTTAATGATATGCAAATATTTATAAAAGGTTCGTTCATTTACCTATATTTTAATTCCTTTTAAATTATTCGTATGTTTATTTTTATATATAAACGATAATTGAATTAAAAAAAAAAAGTTTGTATATTTTTAGTACGTTTCAATAAAATTCAGTTGTAAAGTGTGTTTTGTAATAATACTATTAGGTAGTTTTACTACCTAAATTTACTACAAATTCTCGCTTGACTATAATATATATTTGCGCTAAGTTATAAAAGTATGTTAAAATGAGTTCTGAGTTAAAAATGGCGAAAATTCGGGGTTCCGAAAAAAACAGTTGTTTTTTTAATGGTTGATTAAAACTAATTTGGCGGCTTTTCCAATTCCTAATCGATTGCGTAGATAAATATTTATTAGTTTTTTTGAAAAAAAAAAACGTGTTTTAAACCGTAACAACCCTGGTATAAATATAAAATGTTTGGCAACTTACAGTTACCTACTAGGTATATTAAACCCATATAACATCGATAATCTATTAAATACAATTTAAATTATATTTAAAAAGTTCATATTTGTTTAAGTCCAGAGACCTTTCTCTTCTGCAGTTATTGTAAATATTTATTTGAAAAAAATGTAAAGTTATGTTTCAAAAGGGTAAATCTGCGAAACGGTGAATTTGGAATTCCGTGGAATAAAAATAAAAATTCTATTTTCTACATCCAGAAGATAAAAACTAAATATTCTAATAAAATATATAGCATTTCAGCCACGCAATATTCTTAATAAAATTCTCTCGTTTATCTGTTTTAAATGTATTCATTCCATGATATTCCATATACAGGGTGTCCCATAATGAGTAGCCCAAACTAATCTGAGTTGTATTCCTGGGGTAATTCTAAGCAAAAAATTGTACGCGAAGGGGGGGGGGGTCGGAAATTAACCGTTTTCGATTTATAGCTGTTTGAAGTCTGTAAGTTCGTATGTTTATGAGGTCGTAGATTAAATCACTGAAATGATCATAACTCGTCTAAACATCAACCGATTTAAATGATTCTAGTTGCGTTCAAAAGGTAATTACATAAACAGTTTTTTTTTTTTTTTTTGGTAAGGTTCTCTCCTTTCCTTTTTTCATAGATTTTCTTAAAATCAACTTTAGGCCCCTTTAGGGGTCGTTTTCCCCTCAACCTATCAGCACCAAATTCTGGCAATCTTAATTATACACCAAATACAACAATATTTTGAGGTATGCTTCCCAAAATTCGAGAAAGTTGAAAACCCGGTCACCCTACTGAATATATAATATTATATATAATATTTATATGTGAACATATACAAAGCGCTTTATTCAAATGTATATAGGAATTAGTAGGAATAGATATAGATAGATATATTTATATAAATCTAAAAAAATCATTCCTTGTGATATTGCAAATTTTTCTTTGGTTTATGTTTTAGAAAACCCCTCTTGTTTTTTCCATAAAAAAAACTTCACAATTCATTGTTAAAAAGATTTTTTTTTATGTCGGCAAGCAATTTTTAATTTGCTTTGATTTATTTAATGTGAAAGTATTCGAAAAACTTATTAACGTAATTTTTCTTGCTTTATTTCAATAATTGATTAGCAGCGACTAATTTTATTTGAAATTATTTTTATTTCCTTCAATTCGCAAAACAAAAATTCTTACAATTCCCTATTATCAAGCATATTTATATTTAATTATAAGAAAAATCTATATTTTTCTGATATGTATCTATATAAATACTTTCCCGTGAGACAAGTATCTATATAAACTTTTGACCGAAATGAGTGTTTTTTTTTACTATTCAAATTTAAAATATGATTAACTATATACAATTTATTGTATTTAACTTTACTTATATTGTGGTAATTTGTGGTAAGATACGGCTTTCTGTGACAAAATTCATAAGACAAAATTAGGTTTCTTAGAAAAATAGGTTGTTTTTAGATAAAAGAATTAAAAAAAAATTACCTGTAACTCACAACTTGATATATTCTTTGGTAACTATTTTGCAAATATATGATTTTGAACGTATTTCCGAAATATCCAATTGTGTATGCGTTTTTCCATGCCATCTTGTTCCATATTTTATTTTAATTTATTCTCATTTTACGATCCCAAATATTGCTCGCATAACGCAAATATAAAAAAAGAGCTGTAAAAATGTTATTATTCTGCTTTTAGAATATAATAAAATGTATAACATTATACTTAATGGTAATGTTGTAACTAAGAATGAAAAGTACTCTAATATAAAAGTGTACATTCTATTAAATTACATCCATCTAGTTAGTCGTCGGCATATGTGCGTGCTTTGTAATACTTTCCGTTTTGTGAGTAGCAAATTTACTTCATCGAAAATGGAAATGATAATCTTTATATTTTATGTACGCAAATTTATATTTAAATATCGTCTGAAACTTCTGTCTATTATTTTTAATTATTGGTTCTATTTTAGCCAATACAAAAAAAATATATTGAAATTTTTTTTCTTCATCAATCAATGATTAAGATCAATTGATTTGAATCTGAACAATACACATCTCCGGGACATTTTTTTAAAAAAAAAAAATCTCAATTTTTTTCGACGTAAATTTTTGTCTTTTATATGTAAAAATCTTAAGTTTTTTTCCTGGTGTCATTTGAAGTACATTTGGTGGTTATCCATCAGAAACGCTAAGACCAATATTTCAAATCGATTTGAGTTTTATAAAATGTATTTGTTAAAAGACCTAAAAAATACAAAATTCATTAAACTTGAACATAAAATGCTAATAGTTATAGAAGATACTTCAAAATCCTGAAATATGGATAAAGTGCTTTATTTTTAACACTTTGAAGTGCCTTCTGTAACTAATAGATGATGATCTAATAAAAAAAATTATTGGTGTATTCTATTCATTCAAAAAGTAATTCAAAGGCTCTTCTCCATCCATGTGTGAAATGGAAATTACTTTAAAATTTAACGCAAACCACATATATAAAAATGTTTGAAAAAAGCAAAAGGGTAACGTTTTATAAACTCAATTAGTAGCAGCATTGGTTTATCATATTCATACATGTAAAATTGTAAATGCTAGTGACGTTCTTCAACGTTCATCAGAGCATAATAATAAAAATTAAAAAAGTTAGACTATATGTTTCAAGATTATTTTTTTTCAGATTGCACAAAATTGTTCTACTCAAGTATGCATGCATAAGCTTATTTTACAAACTTACCAAACAAAATTCAACTTTAACAACATATCAACAGGCAGATTAATGTCTATAACTTATACATTTATCTATGCATTATGCAGATGTGCACCGCATATGGTCTTATTAAAGAGATTTAATACACATTTAATATATTCATAGGTTTGTAACATTATAATACGAAACCGAAAGAAGTTTCAATAAATTATCTAGTAGAAAGTACTGGTTCAACCTATACAGAATTCGTTCTCTTTTTATTCTTTGGCATATACATATAGGGTATACTGGATTCAGTTAATATTTTGCGTTTTTTTCCCGATAGGTTTATCGAACCTAAAATTAGTTTGGCATCGTATTTGACTTACCGCCATTGCTACTTCCAAACAAATTTTGAACAAGATTAGATGTGTAAAAAAAAAGATTAAAATAGTGTTTTTACCAACCAAAAGTAAAAAAAAAAAAATTCTTTATTTTTTGATTTACTCTTAAAATAAGAGAGCAATTAAAAAACAGTTAAATCACAGTAGAATTACATTTTATGAGCTACAAGATTATCAATTAGTTATTGATAATGAGTCAACCATTTTCTGTTTTTTTCATCTTTTGTGCAAAAAAATACGTTGGGTTCAGTTGATACTTTTTTGATTGGGTTCAGTTGATACCGGTCTAATTTACCGTGACGACTTTCCTCTTAGCAAAACTAAAACAATTCAATGATTAGAGTGCAAGAGATACGCTCATATATCTTGTACTGGCTTGTCAGACAATAGTTCCTATTTTTGTCGTAATTGTTTTTTTGACAGTAACCAGGAACGACAATCAGATTCCGATTAAAACACATACCATTTGCTTTTTTTGTTATTAATTTTATATACGTTTTATACATTTTATATATTAATTTTTATAATCATCTATTAATGATAAATAAATAATTCTATCATTTTCATAATAATCTTCAACTTTAATTCCCAAATATTATAAAGTATCAACCCAATACTGGGTTCAGTTGATACCGTTGCAATAGGTCAATAAATTGATGAATAACTCAGAAATGGCATGTTCATTCTTTAAGGTGTCCATGAAACATATATAGCTTTAAGATGTACCTTTAATTTGGACATAACTTGTTTTTGGAATATTCATTATAACAAGAGTTATAACTCCTCAATCAAAAATAGTATCAACTGAACCCAGTCTACCCTAAGTAAAAAGTATGCTTTACTTACAACTTTGTGAAAGTATTGATCGGAGATATTTCATGAATCGTTCTTCGAAACGTTGGCATTTTAAATTAGTTTGCATTTGGAAAACTCAATTTAGTTCGAAATTATTTTTATGGAGAATTAATGGATGCTTAAGTATAAAATCAACAACTTATTAAAATCAAAGCCATATATGTATATCATAAATCAAACATTATCATCATCGAGTATTAAGTAAAAGTAATGTGTGCATCAGAGACAAAAATAAGAAAAATGAAAATTATTCAATTTTGATGATGGTTTTAAAATTGGATACCGTTACCATCTATTTTGTATATATGTATTTTTAAATAAAACATATTCAAAATGTTCTGATTATCAAAATAACAATACCGTATTTAAAAAATAAAAAAAAAATCAGATATAAAAAGTTGATAAAATAATTAGAAATTTCTTGCCAATTTTTACTAATATCAGTATTATTCGATAATATAGAATCAACCGATCGTAATTTTTTGGTATGTTTTCAGGCATGGAAGAAGCTTTTTTTGAGCAGAAATTTTAATTTTTCAAAAAACAAAACCTTCATTAGATTTCAATTTTTGTACTTTATAGAAAATAAGACATATGAAATTTAATTTATATTACTATTTTTTTTAATTTTTAACTCAATTTCTTGAAGCCTATTTAATTACGAAAATAACGCGCCTTACATGAAGAAAATTGGTTCTGCCAATCTCAAGTTATGATTTCAGTTCATTTATTCATTTAAGTATTTTGTTTAACATAATAAATACATTTTGTGAGATACAATTATAAAAAAAATTTCAGCAACCGACATTATTATTAGAAACATATTTAAATTTATATGAAATTTTTTAATTTTTAAAGGAAAATGAATGAATTAAAAACC
>JAABKK020022174.1:0-18054 GCA_011634745.2 Catotricha subobsoleta | reverse complement strand
AACTCAGGCTGAGCTCTGGCTGAACTCAAACTGAACTCCGGCTGAACTCGGCTGTACTCTACCTGTACTCAATCTGTACCACGAGTTTCGAAATAGTACATTTGAGTACAGCATGATTCGGTACTGGAAGGGGAATTTTCTGTACTCAAGTTCAGCTGGAGTTGCTCTAGACGTTCCTGTGGTTATACGGGTTTTGAAACCATTTCGAAACCGTTTTGAAAATTAATTTAATAAAACGGTTTCAAAAAAGGTTTCTGAAACGGTTTCAGAAACGATTTCAAAAAATTTTGGACCACCCTAATTTATATATAGGCCAGCTATATTTCTATCCATATTCACATCATACTGACATATCCTTAGAAGGGTTGAATTTAATTAACATTTAGAATAAATTGTACTGATAATTCTGCTTGATAAGTTATTAGTTTAGAGCAGTTATCGTGGAAGTTTGATGCCCAACCCATTTAGTAAGTATTCATTTTGCTTTATTTTTATGAATAGGCCATTTCCTGGATTGGCAGCTTTTTATTACTTAATGTCAATTGCTGTAGGACAAACAAACACGTCTTAGCTCGAATATCTCGGAATTTTGTTCTAAAATAATGAAAAAACTGCTTGAGCCGACTCATAGGAAACCGACATCAAAGAATTCATTTTTAATTCCGAGATATTCAAGCTAAAACATGTATGTTTGTCCTACAACACTTAATATTAAGTAATAAAGCTGTCAAACCGAGAAATGGTCTATAAATGTAAAAAAAAGAAACGGCGTAAAATTTTAATCCTGCCTATAGTATAAATTGAGCTTAAACCGGCACTGACTGTTCATATATTTGTGTACAAAACCGAAAATTTGAGAGCTGGCATTGATTCAGTTGCACTAACCTGAATACAGCGCTGAGTCTAATCATAAAATCGCTGGGTATAATAATAATAAATAAAAAAGTTAGAATTATGGTAGAAATTATATTTTCAATAAGTCCTTTTCACTCTGCATCTCTTTTTTTAATTTTTATTGTTTATAAACTAAAATGGAGTAAGTATTACAAAATGTTTATTTGATTGCGTTTTATTATATTTTTTTTTTATTTTTTATGTTTTTATTTTTTTTGATTTCTGTAAAATGCTGAATTATTTATGTCCGTTATTTGACTAAAATTTCAATGTAAAGCCAGACAATAGTATTTGAAATCACATAATATATCGATTGATGCATATTTGAAAGAGTTTTGTTATATATAATCATATATAAGTACATGATTTTGATTTGTATATAATTACAGTTTAATCAAAATTTTTAAGTCAACCAACAACCCCTCCCACTACTATTTATTATTATGTAGCCCTTCATAAATTATCGCATAGCAATAAAATTTATTAAAAAATATAGTTAGTGGGGTTGCAAACAGGTGCTTCGCTTCGATCACCTTTATTACTTAAACGTATATAACAATAACAAAGCATAAAATATTTTCATAGTTAAATCATATTTTAAAATAAAAGATTATGTTTTGCGGTAAATCTTTATTTATTTTGTGGTATTTTAACTACTTACTACTCGTTTTCTAATGTTTTTTTTTTTTTTTGAAATTCTATTTAAATATCCTTTTTCTTATATATAACTACACAGGAACAGGACTATCTATTCAATATTTTATCTCTGGTTATTTAATGTTATTTTTGTTAACTTACTATTTTGATATTTTCCACAGCTAACTGAAGTTCTAATCAGAAGTTAAAGCATAACACAGGGCATTAAATAAAGAAAATTTATTACTGCAAATCCTGGCGAAGCCGGAGGCGATTTTTTTTACTTTTACTAAACCTAATTTGCTTAGAAATTAACCACTAAATTATATAACATGTGGGAAACTATAATATTGCTTTAATTTTGAAACATAAATAAAATGTGTAAGAATAAATTGTTTTTTTTTTTTGAAGTGATCGCTCATAATTTATAATTTTATATGAAAAATGATTGATTTTTTGGAGTGCATACTTTGCAGTAATAAAATTGCTGGATTCCAACGGTTTTCTTTGATATTTTAGCTTTATTTTTATAGTTCATTAAATGAAGAATGAATTTCTTTATTCATTTAATGAAGTTAAAAGCTAGAATATTGAAGAAAAACGTTAGAAAATCCAGTATTTCATTACTGCAATTTTCCAAAACAGTACTGCGAAATCCCAATCAAACAAGCTGCCAATTAATTGGTACACGACTTCATTTTTGTAAGAAAAAAGAGGGAGGAAAAAAAAAGAGTAAAAAAAAGAGAAAAAAAAAGAGAGAAAAAAAAAGAGAGAAAAAAAAGAGAGAAAAAAAAAGAGAAAAAAAGAGAGAAAAAAAAGAGAGAAAAAAAAAAACAAAAAAAAAAATTTTCAAACCAATACTTGATTTTACTTAATTTTTTTTTTTTTTTTGTTTACTTTCTTTAGGCTTTTTCTCAGGATTGGCTAGACGGATTTTGAAGATTGAGGTTCCGTTGGACGCAGAATCGGAATTGTGACAAAATATATGAGTTTTAGTTTTGATCATTTTTGGTTTTCAGTTCAAAATTTTGAAAAAACAGTTTTCAAAAATGGTAAAAAAATTGTTTTTTTGATTTTTTGACCTGACGGCTCAAAAAAGACTAACCCCAAAACCTATACCTTGATGTCGAACAAATTCTGCGTCTAACGGTACTTCATTCATCAAAATCCGTTAACTCAGTCCTGAGAAAAGTATACCCTGAAAATGAGTAATTTTTTTTTTTATTATTTTTTTTTTTTTGTATGACAGCTCCGCTCAAAATTAATTTTATCAAAAAACTTTGTATGGGCGAAATGTGCAAAATTAAAAACAATTAGTTCAAAGAAAATCTGTAATTGTAAGATCGTCAAATTTGTGCTTAGAGTAATAAGCTAGAGATTCAGAGAGTGAGTGGTGTTAAGTTAATTCGTTATGAAATACAATTATGACTTATTATCATAAAATTCTAAATTTCTTTATATATGCCAAAGTGGAGAGTATGGTTTTTCATTTTCTCGGACAAAATTTTCTGCGTTTATTTAAATTTTAGCTTCAATAGAACCAACAATAAAACTAATGAAGAATATGTATTTTATTTAAACAAATACTTGTTAATACTTAACTAACAATAAAAAATAAAAATTGAATAAATTTTTCAAATTAAATGCTTTAATTACTTATATACATTCATAGAATATTGTTGTGTTATAAATGAGAACTGTGTAGTTGATTTTGTGTTTAATTTGTTTTAATTACATGAAAGTTTATTTTAAAATTGTATCCTATAACGATTTTCACCTCTTGTAACACTACTACCACGCCGTCCATTTCTGTTATCAACTGGTTTTGGTGGAAGGGATGCTGTTTGAACATTCATTCCAATGCTATTTGAGTTGCAAGGCGTCATTACATTTGATTTCATTGGCTGTTGATGTTGTTGATGCTGCTGTTGCTGTCGTGCAGATAAAAATGATTTCTCTTGTGGTGTCAGAGGAATATACTTTGGTGGTGTTCTTGAGTGATTTTGATGATAATTTACATTCGAAACGCCTGAATCTGTTTTAATGTGAATGGGACTTTGTCGCAAATTTGAATTTGTCGAATTATTCGATTCGCTTGAATTTAGTGAGTCTCGTGAATTCTTACTGTTTTGATTAGGTGCGGGCGAATATTTTCTGGCGCTTGGTAAAAGTGAACGTTTAAATCCATTTGATTCTGGTGAAATTTTATTCAATTTTGGACTTTCCTCAAGACGGTGATAATTTTTCGTTGAAGTGTACTCAGGTTTCGAAAATTCCGTTTTATTTATTGAACCATAGTCTTTTCGTTTTAATGAGAAATGTGGTTTTGGAAAACCTAGAACTTCTTTCATTTCCATGTAATTTTTACTTGGTGAGAAATCACGTCGCACAAATTCTCCGCGTTTCAAACTTGATGTTTTTATTTCATATGCTGATTGTGGTGGAAGTTTTGGTGGTGTTTGAGAACGAGCTTTTAGCTCAGTATCACTTAAACGATCGTAATCAATTTTTCTGGGTGGCTTAAGACTACGCGGTGGTCTTGGTAATGCACTTGGTGGTAGTGATGTTCCGCGTTCCTTTAATCGCGGTGGAAGCTGCAGACCACATTGCGTCATATTTGAGAAATTTTGCGTTAAATTGGTAACAATTTTGGGTACCTGCGAAAAATATGAAATGTTTTATAATTGTTATTCATCATACCGATATTCTCCAAATACAAATTATTTATCTTTTCTATATTCGGTTCATACAGACCTTTGAAATATTATTGCCACCAATATTACTAATATCAGTCATATTTTGACCAATACTATGTGTAACTTGTGCCAAATTTCCTGTCGCATTATTTCGTAATTTTTGTGAGCATCGTCCTTGTTTTTCTAATAAAACAATATCTTCTGATTTAGCTTGATTCGATTGAGTAGCTTCTTGTTCTCTTTGTTCTTGTCTCTCTCGTTCACGCTGATCGATATGAGCAAGTTTCTAAAATATTAATAGGGTATATGTCATGGGTCAATTGGAGATGCATTATTTTAATTCATAAAATGCATTTTTACCTGAAGGAAAGAATCACTATTATTGGTTGAAAGTACCGACACTTGGTCGGAGAGCAATGGTTGATTCGGTTTCTTGGTGCTTAAACTGGGAAAGCAGCATAAACCTCTCTATAATATTTTTATGATATTGACTTTTTTTAAATTATTAATAAATGTACTAAAAACAATTATAATTCATTTCATTAAAAAAACACATATATTTTGACTATTTATATTAGTAAAACGAAAACAAAAAAAACAAAAAAATAAGAAAACAAACCTTGCAGACTTTTTTCGTATTGCTTTAGGCACATTTTAGGAATAATTGTAAACAAAATTAGCCACATTGCACTTATAAATTATGTAAATAATTATTTGTTATTTCATTTCTTTTAATTAGATTATTTGCTGCGAGCAACAAAACAGCGGAGCGGATAATATCATATTCAGCAGTTTTTTTTTTTTTGGGGTCAATATCAGTTTAGCGCTGGAAACAATGAATTTTACATTTCACTTTTTTATTTTGCCATCTTTCAAAGGATCACACAGACACACACACTAGAAAATCAAAAGCGTACGCACAAAATCAGCATTGCTTGGGATACTGGGGGGAAGGGGGGGGGGGAGGGAGGTTCAAGGAAAGGAATTATTTGTTAAAAAACCAAAAATAAATATTAAAATTCAAAAATATGGAAACAAAATTCAAAAAAAAAATATAGTTTTATTTTTTTTCTTTTAACGATTTATTATGATTTTTAAAAATATTTTCTTAAAATGTGAAAAAATATCAATTTTATATAATTTTAGATATAAGTATGGATTATCATGCTCGTAAATTAAATTAACATTTATAAATATTATATGTGTATACAAATTACATGCTCGGGTTTTTCGTTCAGAATGATTAATTACGTTAACAAATATTAATTTTTCTTAATTATTACTATATTAAAATGAATATATCGAAAGGTAATAAAAACTAATAATGATTGTAAGAATAAGAATTCATAGGATGTTTTTTAACATAAATATATGATTCATCATTTAATCACGAATCAGACAATTACAAATCATTTCATTTTTAGCAACATTCGATATACTTAAAAACTCAATAAAACTAGGGAAGAAGATAATTTTTCTTTACAAATAAGTTAAATTAAAAAAATAATAATTTATATATATAATATACCTATATATTGTTCAAACTCATATGGTCATGGCTCCGATATCTGTTACGTTACACTTACACGCATATTTTGGCCAATATCTTGAAAAAAAAAAAACAGATAAAATCTGAATAATTTTCTGATCGCACAATATGAAGATCCCAAAAAGACCTACATTTCGTACATACAACGTTTTTTTTTTTTGTATCTCTGATGGTTTTGGTGCAATAAGCGTTTAAAACCTCCAAACTCAGTTCGTAAATTTTATAACGTGACCAGACACTTTTAAGCGCTTATAGCTCCGAAACCATCAGAGATACGCAAAAAAAAACTTTGTATGTACGAAATGTAGGCGTTTGTGATCTCTTCATATTGGG
This sequence comes from Catotricha subobsoleta, assembly GCA_011634745.2. NCBI lineage: Eukaryota > Metazoa > Arthropoda > Insecta > Diptera > Cecidomyiidae > Catotricha > Catotricha subobsoleta. The sequence goes on along the minus strand of JAABKK020022174.1, from coordinate 11,946 downwards.
CAATCAGAAAATTATTAAGTTTTTATGTTATTTGTTTTTCAAGATATTGGCCAAAATATGCGTGTGAGTGTAACGTGATAGACCGGACGGAGCCTTGACCATATGTATGTATTAATTTGTTAAATTAAATTATTTAAATTTCATGTATGTATTTAGAAATCTTTAATTCACTAAGTATTTTATTATACATTTTAATTGGAATATAAGTGTCAAAACTTGTATAAAAAATAGATATGAACTTAATAATTTTGTTAGAATTAAAGCACTGGCTATTAATTAATATAATTCATTTAAAAAATATATATATTTTGGAATATTTTGATTGAATGATTTATAGATTGAACTTTTGTGTGAATATTAATCAGTGCACCGATCGAATATAATTATTGAACATTGGTAACTATATAATTATAATAATATGAATTATCTACGTAATTATTTCTAGTATTTCATGTCATATTTTTTTCTCCTAATATACCTTTTAATATAATATTGGTTTTGTGACTTAAGCCAGATTTATCAAATAACAAATAAATCAGCAAAGCCATTTCCATTCAGGTACCCCAATGATATTTTTTTGTTTTTTTTTTTTATTTATTATAAAAATTCGATTAAAATAAACTCAAGCGTCGCAAAAACTATCAGGTTATTCTTTTTTTTTATTAAGAAACTTTGATCTGTACCAATCTCAAAATTCATAAAATATTGAAAATAAAAAAAAATAATTATCAAATGGACCGAATTTTGGCCGGAGCAAACTTTAACCATAAAATTAGTTGGCCAATTGAGAAAACAATATAGCATATTTCAGATATATCAGATAATATTTTTGTACTCAACGGGAAGTCTGATAACATCGGCATAACAATAAATGCATTTCTTGACCTCGATTTTCTATTGGTCGGCTTAAGCAGTTTTTTTTTAATTTTTAGTACAAAATTACGAAATATTTACACTTAAAGTTTTTAAAAATGTCTTCTGGGAAAGATAATGATTTTTGAAAAACTTTGGAATCCTGGTGTCACCTGAGTTTTCAATTTTTTTTTTTTTTCTTAGTTGGCCAATTAGTTATAAGGTTAAAGTTTGCTCCGGCAAAAACTCGGTTTTAGACCCCTTTTTCGTTCCACCCTAGTGTACAGTACGCACTGCGCTATAACTAGTCATTAACGATTAGCTAAATTGTTGACACTAGCGTAAAGGATATGTTAATGTTATTAGGACGTTTCCGAAACATCTACCTCATTCGCACTTTGTATATTTATTTGTATGGAATCATGAGTACACTTCGTTTCACGCTACATTTGTGACATTTGTTTAAGTTTGTGATAAGAAGGCGGTGACACTGACATTTAGAACCGCATTTAGAAAATATATGTGTGCAAATAAGTGCGTAGTGCAATTGAGATAACGGCAAAGATTACATATAGTATATGTAATCTTTGGATAACGGTGTTTCGTAATAATCATTCATAATAAATGAAAAAATATAAAATATAGTTACATGCCGTCCTTACAAAAAATCGTGTCAAGTATATTTTGTTGTCGTTAGTGTAACAAAAAAATGTTTGAAGCACTGTTAACAGAAATAAATGTCTTGAAAATCTTCAATCTCATTAAAATTATATATGTATTATTTATGTACTGTACTTTCACCTCTAAAACTTTATAGTTCATTTTAAATGAATTTTAACGAATTTTCAAATATTACAGTTTATCGTTTTTGATATTTCTTATTTGTTTGCTATCTTAACTCAATAAATACTCTAAAAATAAAAACCTAAAACCCTTCATTTTTCTTCTTCTTTTTTCTTTTTTTCTTTATTAAATTATTAATGTTTTTTTTTCGAAATATTTTCACAGGCCAGCTGTTTTAATGTTTTCATTCAGATTGGAATTTTGGAACTAAGCTATTAAGGAATTTTTTTTTTGTTTGCATTAAAAATTTAATTCAAATTGTCATAAGCCAAATTGTCTAAGTTTATAAATAAAATAAAATTAGATTCAAACATTTCAGTCTCGAAAGTTGTTTATATGCAAATAAATTAATATTACGCCCTAAAGACCTAAGAAAAAATAAGATTAGATTATTTATAAAGCAAAAATTGCTTATTTGGAATTCGGCTCTGTTAAAATTTTCAATGAAAAAACTAAAAAATAAAAACAAATATCATGAATAATTTACCAAAAAAAAAAAATTAAAAAAAAATTAAAATAAAAAATAAGAAAAAAAAGTAAATAGGTTGAAGCATAAATTGTGATTAGTATAAAAATGATTCTTAATAAAATTCTTCCTTGTCGGTAGATATGTCACGACAAGAGCTAGCAATTTCTTTACTAGTTTGTATTTGATTCAAAATGATGTTATTAGTTGAGTTAAATTCTCTTTGTTTCTGGGCAAGTAATTTTGTGACATGTTCTAATGATAATTGACTTACCTTTGTTAATAATTGCTCATCAATTTGCTTTTTCATATGATCGTCAATCGATTTTCTAGCTAAATTATCATATGATGTTTCATAGCTGGATGTATTTTGTGTGTAGCTTGTTGTTGGATCATAATTATTACTGTAATTAGAACTATTTGGCGAATAATTACCACCACCCACCAATGAATTAATGGTCTGTAAATTAACTGAACTTTGTTTATAAGTAGGTTGTGTTTGACTTGTATAGCTCTGACTAGGAACATATGAACCAGACATTGTTGACGTTTGATGATTAAAACTATTTGAATTCCCATTATAAGTTTGCTCTAAAATCGATGTATTTGTTGTTGTATTAAATGAATTATTCGATGCATTAAATGATGTTTGTGAATTATTATAACCTAATGGATTTAGGCCATAGCTATTGTAAGAATCAAATGATGATCCACACACTGAAACATTAAAATATTTTTTGGTATTATTATAAATAAACATTAAATCGTAATTTTGTAATAATTTTTTATGAAAATTTATACGATTTTGGATAAAACTTACTCTTCTTTTCTTGTAATATTCGAATTTCAGCATCTTTCTCGGCTAATTTACTTTCGAGTACTTTTAAATGTGTTTGCAAATCATTTACTTTACGTTGAGCAGAATGAACTTCCTCCAAATAACGTAGTTTATCGTGTTTTGCCTCAGCTATAATTCGATCTTCCTATATTTTTAATAAAACCATTTTTTTTATAAAAACACATTTTCATAAAATTTCAGAATTAATGAAGCAAACCTGATTTTTGTCCATCGTCGATAGTTTCGACACATTTTGTCGCATTGCTTGCTCTTCTAAATGACGTTGTTCACTCTCAAGTCTAAAACAGTATAGACAATATTTTATCAGTTTGAATTAAAATAAATGTGACTGATAAGAAACTAACCGCATTATTTGATTTTTATCTGGCATTTGCCATTTTGTGTCGCTATTCGTACTGCTGCCACTTCTATTCGATTCCTTACTCAATTCGGTATCATAGTCCAAACGAATTTTGCGTTCATTTTGTTTTGATTGTAAGGCACCATGCAATTGATTCAGGCGTTCCACATACAGCTGCTTTTTACGTAATTCTTCTTCCAAACGACGTATATTGTGCTGTGCATTTGTCAAAGCTGTATCCAAAATACCAATATGATTTCTTTGTTCTTGTAGTGTAGCTCGTTGCGCTCCCAGCTCGATTTCTTGACGTTCTTTTGATGCACTTAATTCTTTATCTGCAATTGATATGGAATGGTGAAGAAAATTCTTTTCAAAAATAAATAAAACAAAAAACAAAAAAATGCTAATAAAATTTACTTTGAGTAAAAAGCTGTGCTATCAAAATTTGATGTTCGGATGGTGCTAGCAATTGACTTTGAAGTATATCAACTTGATCTTTCATGACACAATTTAACTCTTGAACACGTTGCAAATCGCTTTGTAAGCGCATACGAGCAGCTCTTTCCAATTTTTCACGGCGCTCACATGTTTGTTTTAATTCCTCATGAACTCGATATATATTTGTTACTTCTTCTTCCAGCTAATTGAATAGAACCATTTTAAATGGTTACATATTAACATATATCCATAATAAAGAATTTTTACCTTTTGCGTTTTTGCTACTTTTAAAAAACAATTGTGAAGTTGTTGTTTCAGTAATTGATTCTCTTTCACAAGTGCTTCCATTGAGGATTCCATTGCGTCAAGATCTGTATCTGCTAGCCTAAAATTCAAAAAAATGGATTTAAATATATTTACTTATATAATATAATAATAATGTTTAAAAACTAAATTACTTTGTTAAATCTGGTTGGCTTTTACTTTTAATCTTATTATTATTTTGCTCGTTTTGCTCTTCAATGATCCACTGTCCATATTTGGGTGGATCCTTGCTTTCGTTCGTTTCTAAAACGCTTGGCTCACGCGATGATGTTCTACGGCGATTTGGAATTTTAATTTCTTTGGCAAGATGTTTGAGCACATGACTTTGATTTAGGTAATCATCCGGAATTTCTGTGATTTCTTGCATTCCCTGCTCACCATAAGAACGTGGTCGATCTTTTTTATTGTTTCCATCTTGTGATGTTTGATATTCACCAGTTGACCGATTACCACCAACCATTGAAGAATACATACTATCATCATTATGTATAATTAACGTGTTGTATGAGCACGTTGATACATCCATTGATGAACGATTCGAATTAATTGTTTCTTTTAATGAATTTCGATTTGAGTTATTTCCATTTATGTTATTATTATTGTTTATATTGCTGCTTGATTGTTGTGGTGGATTAAATATGGGATTACGAGTTTCAGATGTACTGCGATTGCTTGACGCATATCTAGTTGAATCTGTGGACGTATTTGATGAAAAACGTTGATCGGGTGCATACCGAACTGAAAACATAATAAATAAAAGGTAATAATAAAACAAATGTAAACGTTAACAAAAAAAAAAAAAAACATCAGTTATTAAAAAAGTAAAATAAAAAGATTGAATTTACAAAAAAAAAAGGAGGAGCAAATCAACTCGATTAATTTCTAATCACCTGTGTTTTCATTACCACTTGCCACGTTTTCGGTAAAGTTTTCTTGTCCTTGAGGCTCCACTCGTGGTGTATGCCGTAGCACATATCTCTGTTCAACCGATAAATTTTCATTTGATGTTGAAATATCAGTTTCTGATCCAGACAAACTATTTTCACTGAATTGAGATGGACTGGTTTGCAGTTTCTTATTAACTTGTTGTTGCTGTGAAGACTGTTGTTGCATGGTCTTAGTGTTATTAATTGTACTGCTATTATTATTATTATTATTATTAATGTTTAGACTGCTGTTATTTTGGTTTATGGTATTATTATTTGCTTCAGATTGAGATGATGGCGAAGAAAATGAAGAAAAACGTAAGCCAGTTGGACGTGAGGACATTCTATTTTAACGAAATTAATTCAAAATGAATTTGTTTTGTGTTATTCTTCTTGTATCTAAGTATAGCTAATAGATGCATGAATAATAAATAGTTATATTACTGTAGTTCGATTCTATACATTAATACTGCAGCACATTCATCTAAGGTCACTTTTTATTCAGTTTTATAGATATTTAAATTTTTAAGGCAAACAAATATCGACAGCAGCCGGAGAAAACATATTAGTTAAATACAATAATAATTCACAATATGCTAGACAAAATACAAAATCCTTTATCTAAATGAAATCATCTGAAAAAAAACAAAATAAATTGAATAATTATTTATTAAGAATTATAAACAATAAAAAAAAAAAAAAAAGCTACCAATGGATTGGTACACTAATTCATTTTTGTTAAGAATGCTACCAAGTAAGTAAATAAAACCACAAAATATTAGTTAAAAAATAAAAAGTTTTTTTTTTGTTTATTCCTCTTTTTTCAGAATTCTGTGGCAGGAACTACCAATGGACCCAGAACATGGTTTGGTTTCTAATCCCTCAGTAAATCGGGAGGAAATTCGGAATGAACAAAAAAATATTCTTAACCTTCCACCGCAGAATTGTTATCCCACAAACCAAAACGGCATTTTTCGATGACCAAAATACTATTTATATTTTTGTCCACTAATATATCTGACCACTGAATTCTGAGAAAAATCGACAAACAAAAAAACCAAAAAGAATACGAAACCAATACTTAGTTAGTAACATTTATTACATATGTAATCAATCTTATTTTTTGTTTTAAATTTCTCAAAAGAGAAGTAAAATTATTATTATTGATATGCAGAAAAATAAATAACTATGTAAAAACAATAAAAAAAAAAACGGATCCATAAAATGCAAATTTCACACCGACCCAGCTTATAATTTTCACCGATCAATCGGTAGAATAAAGAATACGTCATTGCAAAAATATTCGGCGCGAGTGAACTATAGAATCGAGTAGATATATGTACGTACGTACGTACATACACTACAATCGGCGACATCCACAGAAATGCAATACAACAAGAATTTAAATGGCGGGAGGAGTGTTTACAATAATATTTTTCGTGTCTCTTTCAATTACAACGAGCATATTTTTGTTGCAGTCAATTGTAAATAATTCAAATGAAAGTAAAACTCATTTTTAACCAATTATAATAAAAAGGTAATTAATAAAAATTACCGTTTTTGGTATTTAACATATTGCGTTCAGTTGCAATGTTGAAAGTGCGATAATTATCATGTTATTTGCAATAAAACGTATATATAAACGGTTGACCGTATACAGAAAAAATGCATAATAGCGATTTTCATTTATTTTGGAAACACTATTTTTCGCCCCACATATATCTTGTACCTTTTATAGCACCACATGAAAAGCGTTAGTCCAACTGAAAGTTCCTAGGAATAAAAGGATACAAAATGTATGGGGAAAAGTTGCGTTTCCAAAAAAAATCCTCATGTTTTGACATTTACGAGCTAGTAAGCTTACCAACTATGGTACATTGTACGGTGGTACATTTTACTATGTAGTTATTAACTGACTATCGTTTTCATTACTAAAATAAGGCCTCTTCGAGTACTAACTATAGTAATGAAAACGGGGGGTTATAGTACTATCACACTGAACCTGGTAAAATTTTATAGTGCGCTCGCTCTTTTTTCTCAGTACCTTTGAAACTATGGAGAAAGTGTGGAGAAATATATTTTACCAGGAAAAAATTCTTGGTAAATATTTACCAGGTTCAGTGTGATAGGCACATTAAGTATGTTTTTTTCTGTACAAACAACTATGTAGAAGTTGTTGCAAATCGCATGATAATTATCGTCCTAAATTCCGACGTTATCATCATAGGTGGGGGGAGGGGCGGTATAAGGGACCCTTTTTTAGGACCTATTAAAGTATAGGAATTTTATTAAAATTTTTGAAAAAATAGGTGCTTCATAAATTTTATGAGAACTTCGATATGTTCGAGAAATTTGATAGCAGAAAAAGTCTAAATTTATTATATGAGCATAAAATGTATCAGTCAGAACAAAATCAATAATTTGATGATTCTAGAATTTGGAATGCCTATAATTTATGGCCTACTTATACGTATAGGAAACCGATCCCAAGGAATCCATTTTTAATATTCTCGATGTTCTCAGGCAGCTTGTTAAAGGGGCTGTAGTGCAAAATTCTACAAAATATATTTTTTTTGTACTGCAGCGACCTCAGTGGGATGCCTTTGAGAGTATTAAAAATGGATTCTTTGATGTCGGTTTCCTATAAGTCGGCCTCAGCACTTTTTCATTTTTGGAACAAAATTCCGAGATATTTATGCATAAACATGTTTGTTTGCCCTCTAGAAACTTTTTTTTTACATTTTAACTGTCACCGCGATCTGCTCTATAAGGGTATTCATGAAACGTGTTAAAATCTAACAAACGCGTTAAAGTTTAATAATCGTTAAAAATTCACATGAACTTTTACAGATTGTAGTACGACTGTTAAACTTTAACACATTTGTTAGACTCTAACGCGTTGGTTAGACTTTAACACGTTTCATGAATACCCTTAATGAACAAAAATGAATTTCGTTCTATATATTGTGGTATTTGAAGAGTTAACTTATATATATCTATATGCAGTGCAAAAATATATACCGTTCAATAATTATTAAACGAATTTAAGAATCGCGGCTCCAGGTCGTTGAACTTTCTGAATAACAGAAACTAGGTAAATTTGATTTAGTGAATTTGACACTCAAAAACGTTAACTCAAGGCAAATAGATGTAGGTATGTTTCACATTTAAAGGATTCAACAAACAAAAAAAAAATAATAATAATACATAATAAATAAATGAAAAAGAAGAACTAATATTTATATGAAGAATTATATTATACATTGTAAACAACAAAACAATATCGGCGCGGTATAATAAATACAATCTTGTTTGCACCATGAATACCAATAATACAGCATATACCTATATATAAAAATGTACGTACATGCGATATACAATCCATAGGTAAGGCGTATAATACAATATATTGTATATATATATATATTTATAACCGCGCGATGTAAGTGTGAAAGTGAGAGATATATTGTTTCAGTAAAAATCAAATCAAAACGAACTCCTCTATGGAATGCATATATATATGTATATATAAAAAAATATCAGTGTGGAATGTTGAATTCTTCAATTTTAATGATGAACAATGCATTTCATTATTCGAAATTATTTTTGCAAATTATACAAAATTGTCTTTATATTAACAATTAGAATATTTACATAGGCTAACTAACAAATTACTACATATAAACAACAAAAAAAATAATAATAAAAATAAAAAAAAATACTGTAAGAAGCTATTTCTGTTTTCCACTTAAAAAATATGTGTATAAAAGTATACACACATATCTATAAGAAAAAAAAAAAATGTGTGCATGATTTGATTCAATCACATAAACCATTTTTTTTTTAGTTGCACTCTACAATATTTTTCACATGGATTTTTCGATAAATAACTTTATTTAAATTAATAATATTTTTATTTGTGGTTACAGCAAATTAATAGTTTTACGTTTATGTTATAAAATTTTAACACTTACAATCGTTTTAAGTAGATTTTTAATAGATTTTCACAACTACAAATATTACTTTACTAAACTTTATCTTGGCCCATAGAAACTGTTTTGTGCATAACTCACTGGCAGCGCTAGTGTTGTTTTTATGGGAGATTGGGTCTAAATGGTACCATAGTAAATAAAGGCAAGCTCTTTTTAAATAAAACATTTTTTTTATGAAACAAAATGCTATGCGCGCACAATATCGTGAAAATATTTTCTGTTATGCCCAATTTTATTTCGTAATATTGCATATATTAGCATTAATAGGTGTATTCTTTTTACATGTTTTTGTCATAATCATAATGGATCATGGATTTTAGTTTAAGTATTGACCACTCATGTCGTTAGTGTGTATTGGCAAAATCGTAATAAGAAAGAGAAAAGTAATGTTATTTTTCCAGTCTTCACTACCGCCTCTAGCGTATGATGTACGACAACATTCAGTCAAAACATGGTCTATACTTTGTTATTTCCAATGAATTTGTGCAATATTTATTTCTTAGTTTTTCTAATTTGACAAATAATGCAGCAAAACATTGTCTGTAGGTACATTACGTGATATTTTGTTTTTAGTTTTTTGGTTGTTTTTCAACTGATGATAGCAATATTTTGCCGAAATATGTTTTGAAAAATAAATTAATTTTGAGTAACATAAAGGGGTTTTTATCTACCAATTTATTATTTTATTTAATATTTTAATGGAACAAAATGTTTTTACTGAATGTTAAGTAATATAGACATACTGTATTTATAAAATCTAAATATATTATCTTCGAATATAACTATTATTTTTCATTATTTCACTAATCTATTTTTTGTTTAAAAATATTTTAAAATTTACCTGAATTGTAATGGTCACCATTAATAAAATTGATCTTCTCCGCAGGAAACATATTGATTGGATCATTTGCATTTATTTCAAAGCCACAAGTTAAAGAAGATGTTAGAAAAACTGAATTCAATATTCGTATGAAGTAGCACATACTTATATAGTTATAGTAAGCACTTACTTTATATATTCGAACTTTAAATACCATAAAATATTGATATGCAAATTCTATTTCAAACGTGTTTATGCTTAAATAAATTTAAAAAATTATACAAAATGTCAAAGTAAAAAAATATTAACGTAGTAACAGAAAAGTAATTTTATATCTATTGATAGTAGTTTAAATTTTCCAGAGTTGGCAATGTTGTGAACACCTTCTTTAAAACATATGCTTTAGAGTTTAATCGTGTTCAAAACTAAATGTTAAATTAAAAAAAAAAACATTTCAATATTTTTTTTTGTTCTATTTAAAAAAAAAATAAAATAGATATTCGTTTCGTAAACTTTTTTCAGTTGTCGAATATTGATGTTCAATAAACCAAAACACGCAGATATCTTTTTATTCGAGAAAATATACATGTTTTACGAAAAATGAAGACTTGTACCAATCCATTGGCTGCTTGTTTATTTAAATCATCAGAATGTAACGAATAAAATGTATAGAGCTTCTCTTCAATTACCGCTTTCATGTCATCCGCTCATTTGATAGTGAATCGTAATTATTAATCAATTCTTATATGTATTCAAAACTCAATTTTTCAAAGTGATTAACTTTAGGTCATTTTAAAGTTTAATATAATAAAAATAAATAAAAGTTAAATACATTTCATTCAATTGAAATATAATCTAAATATCATAAATAAATATTCTCTTGAAAATTGACTTGTCAAGACAATTTTTAAATATTAAATTAGCAAAATAGTCAATAGATGTTTTTGTTTCTAAATCGAGATTGTTTTTAATATTTATATGCAAAAAAAACATAAATATGAAAAAAGAAAAAGATGTTTTTTTTACCATCTCTGAAATTGTCACTAAAAAAATATAAATAATATTATGTGCAATAAAAATAATGCACCTTGCCACGGATTATAAAAAATGTTTGATTGTAATAAAATATAAATTTTCAAAAACAAATTATATTACTTATATAATTTATAAAAAAAAACACACGCACATAATAATTCCAACAATTTTTCCAGTTTACTTAGTTTATTAACTGAAAACCACTAGTACAAAACTACGCCATATATTATTTATTCCTTTACTTCTTTATTTTTTTAATTGGCCAAATTTGAGTTTATACCACATTTTGTTAGTTTGAATGATAAAGTATTAAACATCCATTTTTTCATCGTTAATTAAATCTATTAGTTTATATTACTTTGTTTTTACTTTTTTAAAGACCTGTAGTCAACATAGAGAATGAAAAGTATTAAATTTTCATGCTTAATCACTGATTTCTCATAAACTATAGCTCGGATCTTGAAGGTGAAATTTTTTCTGAACTATTTATTCGAATGCTAACATATTACTAGAAGTAACTTATTTTCTAACTATTATGGCTTGGGATATATCTGTGATTTAGGATGTCGTTGGTAGAGAATAAATATATATGATGACAGAAGAAGAAGCAGGATGCCTGACTTTGTGGACGGATGTAAGACGATTGGCAGGGATGTGTAGGATTTTTTTTATACTGTGGTTGCTAAAAGCTAAATAAAGATGACGACAGAGATAGTAGCAATAAGAAGGGATGTAAAGAGATTTGGAGGGATGTGGACGGATATGGAAAAATGTGGAAGGACTTTTACAAAGAACTAAATGTAAATAACACCTAAAGGTAAATAGATAAAATGAAGCTTGTGCCAATGGATTGGCAGCTTCTTTGTTATAGTTACTTAAAATTTAGGTAGAACAAAAATTAGTCAGACCCAGGAAATTTTTTATTTAGTCAAGAACTTTATTTATAATAACTATCACCTATTTATTGAACATAGAGGCCGTTTCTCAATTCATAATTTTTATGCATAATTACAAGCTAAATCGCCGCCATTTTGAATAAGTGACTAAATTT
>JAABKK020022163.1:0-18063 GCA_011634745.2 Catotricha subobsoleta | reverse complement strand
TATTATTCGTATATTCGAATAATCGAATAATGCACTATTCGAATATTCGCTTCTTTGATATTCGAATATTCGAATATTCAAATAAAAGTCCCAGCCCTATTTTCAATGCCTGAAAAAATACACACAAACAAACAACAACAACAAATTTATATCGCTAATAACTAGTAATCTAAATAATATTCAAGACAATAATTATAAAAATAGCTTAAAATCCATGCAAAATTATATTTTGACCTATATTTGACCTTGATGGTAACTGCTTGTTGCTATTGTGCTAAGAATGTTTAACATTTTTTATTAATGTTTGTTATTACTTATTTGTTAAAAATTACTTGTTGTTTAATATATTATAATATATTCGTCGCGTTCACTCAACGATTATTTAACTTGTGTTTATTGAGAGCTTGTTGGTTCAGCGCGGCAACGACGTAAAACGTAAATACAACTAAAAAAAAAGTTAAGAAAAAAAAACCAAATACAATATCATATAATAACTGACAATAATGTGTATTGTCTGTGTATTGGCTGAAACATGTTTTGCCAAGATTTGCATGTATTTATTTCTATATATTTTGTGTTCATAAATAATTCTAATTAATTTGTAATAAATAATTTATAACTGAAGTTGAAATACGACAACACAAATACTATAACCAAACAAGTCAGAACAGAAACCAAACGAACAAAAATATTTTGCATAAATTTTGTATTCATTTATGTAAATATTGAAATTATAATTATTATAGGTGATTCCGATAAAATTTGTTTATTTTTGAATAAAGAATTATTATGAAGAAAAAAGGCAAAATATTTATTCTTTTTTCTTTTCTTTTCTTTTTTTTTTTTTTTATTAATATTCATTACAAAGATGTACATAAATTACGTTAAATAATATGAAAATATTTTAAATTCAATGCATAAATAAAAATAGACGACCTACAATCGATTAATTGCCTATTAATTTCATGAAAATAACATTTTGAATGTGTAGAATAATATTCATAGAATTCGGATGGCTTAAAAATCGATCAGATTATGAAATTTGCTGTAATACTGAAATAATAATTTTCTTTTAAAATATTCATTCTTCGACCTTCAAAAAATTTTAATTGTTAGATGGAAAGTTTTTGACAGTCCTTAGACCCATAATTGTATATATCAAAATATTTTAATTGATTTTAAAATGCGTATAGTTTCCGAGTTGGTTTCTTTGAACCATTAAATATCAGAATTCGGTGCTTTCCGTTGCAGTCTAAGAAATTCGGTCACGGGCCCGAAAGAAATGATTTCCTGAGGTATTTAAATGCCGTTCACGTTGTAGAAAAATTAGTGTATTTTTCAACTTATGCCAACAAAAACTTTTCTTATCCTTTAGATAACAAAAAAGTATGACTATTATTAGACATAAACTGATTGAATAAAAGATCAAAAAACTTTTTAAAGAATATTACATTAGCCGCTTTCAAGTACAGTATATTTAAATCTTAACGTCTAGCTAAACTTTTTAACAAAATTAGAGCAGTGTCTTGAAAAAAAAACAAACAAACAAACAAAAAACAAAAAAAACATTACCTATTAATTTCCACAAAATTTCGAATTTCTTTAAATATCTATTTTACGTATAAATTGTAATCCAACATAAAAATGCTATAATTAAATGAATTATTTACATACTTAGTCAAGTGAATGTACATTTTTGCATACGCAAGTGTTTTTACAATATTATTTTTGTGTTTTTCGTGTTTAATTATAAACACACCACACATTTACTTAATTTTTATTAGTCATTCGCATATGATTATGATAGAAATTGTAGCTATTGCGGTATTGTGCTATATAAATATTATTTATATATATATATAGCAATTTAACGAGCTATAACCGAATAAATTCATTCCATGTATATAAGTATGCGACCAAAGTCAAATAAATACAAATATATACACACTTACACAAACGAATATCAAAAACAACAATGGAATGGAACACAATTATAATTTATTTATTTATTATGCTTACGTAAAAGCTATTATAATAAATGTTGGTAGCTAAACTAATGTGTAAATTTATAGACAGCGTTAAATGTTAATGCAGCGAATCACTATTTTTAACGAAAAAAAAAAAAAAAATTATAAAAATTGAAAAATTATAATTGGTTATGTGATTTTCCTCAAGTAAATTTTTTTTTTGATTTTTTATATTTTTAAAATATTCTGCGTAATTTTATAGAAACATGTTTCCACTTAAAACCCATCTCTAAAATACCTGCAAATATATTTTTATTTTATATTAATTTTTTAAGTAGTTAATAGAAATCCGAATAAAATAGGAATTATTTTAAAGTATTGCCATAGAATTGAAGAAAATAATCTTTGTATCTCACTCGGACTCAGTACATTTACAATTAGGTAAGAATGAATTTTTCTTTTATTTTTCACAGAAATGTTGTTAGCAAATATTTAAAATGGATAAAATGGATAAATTCGATTTTGGTCAGATTTTGGAATTAAAAAAATATTTCCAAAAATTTTGGAGGAGTGGTTTAGTGGAAACAAATTTCTAAAATCTCATTAAAAAAATATATAGAAATAAAACAAGAAAATTACTTTAAACAAAGTCACATAGTTACCCAAATCCATCATATGATGGATGGGCTTACTTATTTAATTGTTGTGAATACCTATTTAGTATTTACTCATTTTTCATAATAATTATTTTATTAGTAATAATCATATACTTACTGATGTAATACGAATTTATCGTGTTATATTTATAATTCTTTCAACAATTTACAATAATAATAATAAATTAAAAATAAAATATAGTATAACAATAATTTAATCGTTTCAAATCTCTATGGCAATACAAGGTGTGTAAATGTTATTATTTTAATTTGCGTATGCACTTATTGTAGCCATTACTTATTGTTTCATTTAAAATTACTAATTATTATTAATAATTATCTACATTTTTACGATAATAACAATAATAATAATAATTATTATTATTATTATTGTAAATATTATTGTTAGTGACTGGGGCTCTGTATAGCTTCGGTTTTGGTATGACTCGGTTACTATTGGTACGTATATTTTATTATTTAACCATAAAAATGTAATACAATCAGACAATAAACACATTTAAAAATTCTTTTACTTAAATATTTTGTATTTCTTGCAATATCGTGTTAAATTGTTTAGCGTGAAATTTCACATAGATTATTACTAAAATGAAATATTTTTGTTTACTGTTTTTATTTTATTCATAATTTTTTTTTTTTTTACATAAAAATGTATAACTCGAGTTCGATAATTCTGTTTCTTTTTTTGTCTTTTTTTTTGAGCAAGTCACGCCATAATTCTATTTACTTATTTATTTCTCTTTTCCTCTTATAAGTTATAAGTAATAAACTTTATTTAATGTAAATAACTAACTACTTGATTCACATCCAAATAATATAAAGACTTGCAATATTTCACAAAAAAAAAAAAAAAAATTGATACCGTTTCGTTTTTACCAAATTTTTATATTATTTTTGTTGTGACGGAGTTTGTAAGTATGTTTTTATGGTTTTATATTTGTTGTTTTGTTGAAATTATTGCTGTATTTATGTATGTTTATAAAAGCGAATATGCCCGAAATAAAATCGTATCTTTATATTTTGGCGATAGACTCTCGTTCATTTTTTTCTTTTTCTTTTATTTATTTATTTATTATTTATTTTTTTTTTGCCTGTTTTCTTACGATTACAGTTAAATACAAAAATATCGTGTTGTGTTTTTTAATATATATATATATTTGCAAGTGTGGAAAATGCGATATAGCATAGATGAAATAATTCACATATAACAAAAATATTTGGCACACATTCAATGTCATTAATTGTATGGCTGGTCATTAATCAATGTAAATGATCGCACATGCACAAACATGTTTTGCGTATAAATTATATTAAAGCTTCCATAAAATGTGTAAGATACCAAATAGTTACAATTAAATGTGACAGAAATCGAATTTTTTTGGTAGAGCAACCATTTTTTTCTTCTACATCGAAAATAATGTCCAATTTATTTCGACTATATTTGTTTTGTTTTATAGATCAATGCCATTGTCCGCTGTAAAGATTTATAAAACTCCGTAGATGCAGAAATTGGAACTAGTCAAAACAAAACTTATTTGTAATATGTCAAAATATTACAGATGAGACTATTAGAATCAAAAACCGTTTATTTCATTTGCGCTGGCAGGCGATTTTGATCCTAATTGTATAGAGCGATATGGTACAAAATCGCTTGTCAACGCAAATGAAATAAACGGTTTTTGATTCTAATAGTCTCAGATATATGTACATTGTACAATTTACTTTATACTTTTTGCTTACTTTTCATTTTATTTCATTGACCTCATAAGTAATTTCTTAATAAGTAATCTAAAAACAAACACAATTTAGATTATTCTTTTATTTTGGTTGCATTTTATATGTCAATAGCTTCTCTTATCAACGTAAGTTCTCATATACCTATTTCCAAATTATATAATTAATCACGCTCATGGCCGGTTTTGATCGAAGCATACCCGAACATCGATAAAACTAAGTATATTTCTTACATTTTTAATTTTTATTCCCCAGAGTCTAATTCGTGTTCTTAGTGACATATACAATACATACATAGGTACCAATCTCGAAAGTTATTTTTGTAAAAATGATTAGGACTGAAATGATTTTATATTCATTTTGGTATTTTATTTAAAAGGCAAGATACCAAAATATAAAAATTGTATTCAAAACTGTAATTTCTTTAAAGAAGACAAAAAAAAATCGATCGATCAACATTTTTACTGTACAATATTTTATTATCATAAATTTTGTTCAACCTACGTTTTAAATTACACAATTCACTCAAACAATAATTCAAGCAGCAAATAGGTATATAATAAAATAATGAGAAAATCCAGAACTTATGCAATCAACGTTTAAGGGGTCAATGCTTTTTTCTTCTTCTTTTTTTTAATTTATTATTAATTTGTAATAGAATTATGTTTTTTTTCTAGTATATTTCAGATATATATATATTTGTGATGTACGATTTTTTCTTCGTCATATTTGCATGCTATGTTCCGGGTATGGTATTTTTTTTTTTATTAAAATTTCTGATATTGTTTGGCCACCACTTAACCGATTCCTCTATCTGATCTCCTTGTTTGTACACATTAAAATGTCTATAGATGCAAAATAATCTAAACATGTCTGACATGATGATGTTTTATAAATATGTTCTAGATATTGAATTGTTTTCTTTATTAATGATATAAAAAGAAAAAGATTTATTCATGTATCACATGAAATGTGTTTAAAGTGCTTATCTTATGAGGTATGTCTTTTATATATTTTTGGTATATATTATCATATTATTCAGATTGATATTTATTAAGGACATTTCAAAAATATACCGCATGATATATTTATTGCAACGTATCTAAAACAATATTTCTGTGATATGTTTAATTATTTTAAACGAAAAGCTTTTCAAATCTATCACTATCAATATAACACACATATTAATTGTTTTAGTCAGCAATAAAAGTAAATTTAAATTAAAAAAAAAAAGAAAAAGTCACAGTAAATCATTACAGAAAGAAAAAAACAAGGTAAGCATATATTAAAAGTAGCCACTAATAATTTTGTTTTACGGTTTTTTCGTTTTTTTTTTTTAATACAATTATCTTTGTTTTTTATTGCTGCATATTCGAAATTATATAAAATTACAATCATGAACAATTTTATTTATCATCGTCAGAATATCAATATGCAAAACAAAAGAATTAAATTCTAGTAATATGTAATTGTATATATCTGACGAAAAAAGAAGAAGGGAAAGATGAATTTGTTGTGTGTTACTATGTTGTGAGTTAGTTTTTTCCATTAGTATTTACATACTCTCCTGTTTCTTTTTTGTGAATAATTTTTTAATTTTTTTATTATTTTTTTTTGATCCAAAAGACCGACAACGTAAAAATATCTACTGTTGTACGTTTTATTATTTTTATTATATTTATTACTTATCCATTATTATGTATTATTATTTATACGTATTTTATGTCTGCGCGCTTTGCCTCTCCATGCCATACACAATTCAAATTCAACATTTAAGACGACGAAACGATGAAAAAAAAGGCTATTTTTTATTTTAATTTTTATAGTTTTTTTTTTTTTTTAGTTCTTTTTTTCATTTTATTTATACCAGTTTTTACCATACCAACAGGCATGAATAACCATGTCTAAAGAAGCAAAGAAACATTTTTATATTATATATATATTTTTTTTCTTATATATATTTTACTTTATTTATACTGCATTTAGTCAGCTTTCCAGCATTTAACTCTATTATTGGAAAACCGGTTCTCTTATATTTTAAATATTACCTACTCTTTCTTAAATACAAAACATTTTTTTTTCTCGAATTATTTAACTTTTTTCTTGTTGTTGTTTTTCTGTTTTTTTTTTTGCTGAATATTTGTTGTTGTTTTGCTGTGTGTGTGTGTGTGTGTGTGTGCTATGTTGTGATCTTTAAACAACTCTGGAAAATAAGATCAATCTATCTTTTTACAATCGTGCAATGTACTGTAAAATATAATAGAGGAGATATAATTTATTTATGTTTTTTTTTCTTTTGTTATAATTTTTTTTTCTTCTCTTCTTCACATCTTTTTGTTCATCATCATCATTATTTATTTTGTTACTTCTATTCTTTTAACATGTATATATGTATATATGTTATGTATATACGGATACGCATTTACATTATTATTACACACATTCATATATAATCTGTAAGAGATCTGAAAGTAGCAAGCAAGCGCGTATAACGCAAACATAAAACATCAGCAAAGCAATCTTGTGTTGTTGTGCTGGTTGTTTGGTACCAATAAGAAATAATAATATTGGGTTATAAAACTTGTTTTTCGGAACGAGGTGAACGCAACTATAAATCACCGCATTGAGATTTCTTTACCAGTTATATAAAGAAAAAAAAAAAAGAAAGATGAAAAAAACTTACCAAAAAAATTAAAAAAAGTAGTAAATATAAGCACACACAAAAATTATATGCGCCTCTTTCGGGGCTTCTTTCTATAGACCGGGATAATATAATTAAACCAGTTTTTTTTTTCACTTTTAATGACGATGCAAAAGCGGTTATGTGTAGGTACCGGAATCTATTTACTAATTTTAGCATGGTACATGGTTTTAGTCCAATTAGATACTTATTTGTATTTCTTAATTCATTCGTTTTTTTTTTTTGGTTAAGAAACCAAAATGTGTTTTTTTTATTAAGCTCTGTTGTTTCTTATTATTATTTTAAACTAAATACCGGGTAAGTACAGAGTTAAGTATTTTGTGGAAAGTGTTAACTAATTTACAAAAAATTCTTACTAAATGTACTATGCTGTCTTATTTTCATCAAAGAAACGAGATTATATCATAAATCGTCGTAGATTTGAGTAAAACACGATAATACTAAAATCTTTGAATTATAATCGTTTAACCAAAATTTTTCACAAAATCACTAGACAAATAAATCAATAGAAACATATTTCGCCAGCAAAAATAAATCTCCATGCCTAGTAAGAAAAATTTTGATTGGATGACTTTCACCTGACCTCTATTTCAGAGTATAAGTAAAATAATTTTATATTCAAAATCTACCAAAGAACACTAACGTTTATTATTTTTGTGTTGATTCATCACTTTTATAAACCCTGCCTATACGTAATTTAATTAAGTACCTCATTATTGCCACTTTTTTGGACAAAAATTATAAATTTTTTGAAAGAAAAAAAAATAAGAATAAAGAATATTGTAATATTGAAATATCATCGCACCGATTGAAATCACAATGTTACATTCTATTTAAAATTAGAAATATTGCGTGACCCAGTACCTGACCTTGAACACGGAAATACTTAATCTTTTGTTCAAAACAAATAAAAAAAAGGCTTAATACGAATTGTTGAATGAGACTATCCTTTGGTGTTATGGCAATTCGAAATACTGACTCAATACCTAAACTAATGAATCTCACATTTCAGAAAATAACTTGAAATCAAATTACTTTACCAATTCTTCTTTTTATTGTGGGATATTTTGTGTTGTTTTGGTTTTCAAGAAAGAAAAAAACATATAGTTACAGTCCCGATGTAGAATTATGTGTATATAATATGTTTTAATATATGAATTTAAAAGTTATTTCTTTTACCTGCTGTCTATTATTAAAACAGATGTTTTGATGCAAATAGATTAGCGGCGGAAATTTTTTTTCATTTGCATTGCTGGCTTTGAGGCAAATGTATATTTGTATAACCCATCAACAACGGCAGATGAAATGAAAACTATACAAACGCATGAACTGCCATGATGCAAACGTACCAAATACATTCTCGCTATCATGACCACCACATGAAAGCCATCCATATTTGTGCAAATGTACGAGTAATGCGCTTTTTGTTTTGTTTTTTTATTTTATTTTGTTTTTATGGTACGAAACGATTGAAGTATTATTTTCTAATTTTAAATATTATAGGTACTATTAACTGCCCGCTTCTAGTTGTCGCGCAAAGTATTGTACATATAAATTTTTTGTTATAAATGCAAATTCTGAAAATTTAAATTTTTCTTGTTAAACCGCAATGTCTGTGACGCAACAATTCTTTATCTATCTTGGTATCTTTGCTACAAATTATCTAAGCACTAATGTGAATACGCAAAAAGTAGGTGTGCGTCATTTGTTCTTATTAAGCCATGCATAGAAAGCACACGTTCTCATAAAATATACCATAGCTACCAAAAACTAATCTTCTTCTGCGAACATTATTGATGTTAAATGAAACCGCCATTCATTTTTATGTGTAAAACACGCCACATTTTAAATATGACAAATACCACCACTATGGCGCCAAAGTGTTAATATCAAAAAAGAAGAAGAAGAATTATGCCAGCCATGATTAAATGGGATCAAACACCATATAATAACTACTACAATATCTTTGATTATGATAGGCGTTTTCTATTGGAACCTTTTTCTTGCTCTTGATCTGGATAAACATTTATGCATATACTGGAACTATTAATATGTATCACAGAATTTGGTCATATTTGACAATAATTTATTTTAAAAATTAAGAAATTTAATTTATAAAATATGCCCAAGTTCTGTGATACATATCAATACTTACAGTATATGCATAAATGTTTATCGAGATCACGAGCAAGAAAAAGGTCCCAATAGAACAAAGTTGGCGGGACGTTTGTAAAATCACATATTATATATTATTATTGAATGTAATTAGCGCATTATCAGTTTGTATCAACATAATCGCAGATATAATTTCATCTATTGGCGAATAGTAAATATGAATTTAATGTATACTTCTTTTCTATGTGCTCACACTTTTTTTTGTAAGTTAAGAAAAACAAATTGTCCAGGTATATAAATTACGTACTAAACATAATGCGAGTTCATATACTTTGTCCAAACTGATTTGAATACTCATAAATTCGCTCTCTACTTAACGGATGGCACAAATTCCTTATGAATTAAAATTAAAATTCTAAAAATATATTTTTTTTAAAAAATCATGTTATACTTACTGATGATCTTAAATTATTCTCCTTTTTTTTATTATTATTTTTTTTTTGGCAATCAAACGAACAATATGTGAAAGCTTTCACAAGCAAAATTTTCGCCAATTAATCAATGTTATTTATAACAAAAATGAAAAATAAACGGCGCGTTTCCTTGAACTGCGGTATGCGGTATTTTATAATAAAATGTACATCTCTTATTATATTTTATTATATGAATGTTATATATGTGTATCTCTCTATGCAATCTAACTAATCTATAATACAGTAAATTATACCTGCGTGCTGTCTCTATATTATAATCCATAAGGTTAAGGCAGTATTTATAAGAGCAAGCCATTATATAAAACCGGTTTTTGTTTTTGTTTTTTTTTTTTAATATGAAATCGTGTTCATTAAGTACATGACTATTTCTTTTATTGTTTTATTTTTGTTTGCAATATTAACGTCTATTAACGTATTTTAAAGTCAAAAAAAGATCATGCGAATCGAATGGAAAGAAGAAAAAAAAATTGAACAAAATTAATTATTTTAGAGGTCATCTGGCTATCAAATTTTCAGACAATATTATTATGACACTTATGTGACATCCAACATAGCAAATTTTTAGGATGTCATGTATTGATGGATATTAAAAAAGGTGAGGATAGATATTTGGAGATGTATCCTATCAAAATACAAAGGCATTTGCAAACATATGTTCTTTTATGTTTGATGCATGATAAAGTTAATCTGTTCTAGTTGTCCTATCGTAATTTATGAGGGTTACCCGTGTGTGTGTGTGTGTGTGTGTGCCTCTAAAATAATGCGCAATAGAAATAATCCATTGTAAAGTAAATATAAGAAAGCACGTTCATTGAAAAATCAAATAAGCGTAAACATTTGAAAATACAATCAAAGATCAAAAATATATTTTCTGCGAACCAAATTCATATTCAGAATCACAATCCACAATTTATATTTCATTTTCCTGGGTTTTGTGTACCTTTTTTTTGTTTCAATTATTATTGATATAAAAATCATTCCTGGGTTACGGATAACGGATGGTTAATCATAGATTGAAAAAGGTTTAGCGTAACAATGGTTGACGTAACATCAACCTTGCAATACAAAAGATGATATATTTTGTAGGTACACATATAGGTGTAGGGTATTTATTTTTTTTCTTTAGATACTTTTTCATTTTGATAGAAAAAGTGTGTGTGTGTTTTTTTATTATTATTACTTTATGTGTATTTACAGAGCCCTATCGATTCGATAAATATAAATTATAAGTATAAATATTTCTAAAACGCCCACAAACATACACATCGCAGCTAAGTGAAATGAAACCATACTTATTTACCACTACAACTTTATCCGAAAGAATTTCGTTGTTGTTTTTATTACACATTTTATGTTTGATAGTAAATAATGTTTTTGGTATTTTCCAGATGTTTACTTCTTTTTTTTTGTTTAATTTTTTTAAAAAAATTTTTTTTAACTGAATACTGATATGAAAAAAGTTTTATTTCAATTTCGTGGAACAGATAAATATGTACAATTAAACTTTATTTTCATATTATTTATTTGAGAAAATAGAATTATTAATAATTCTATTATTATTTTTTTTTTTTAATTTTGGGGTTCCTGACTTTAGTTTGTTATTTATACAGAGAGATAATTAAGTCTGAAAATTAAATTCTTTATTGAAACCGTATGACCTCATTCATGATGAGTAATCTATTCGGACTTAAATAAAAGAAAAAATAAGTATGTTTAAATAAATTGACATATTTTTAAAGTTTGTCTTTAGAGTTTGCATTTAAGTCGCGTGTACAAATAATAACGGTAGAATTAAAAAATGAACATATAACATCATTTTAAGCATTTATTCTTATATTTTTATATTCTTATATTCTTATGACCAAAGGTCTATTGAATTGCTATTGTAATTTATTTTTAATTATTACATATTATTTGAATTAATAATTTTTATTCTTTTTTTTTCAGGTAAGTTTTGTTAAAAACCTCATGCATTTTTGGAGCCTCATATTTGAAGAAAAAATATATAATATATATATATTTTTTTTTTTTGTTGACTCGGGTGAGTTGGTTTAATTACTCACGAATTATATTCCACTGTTAAAGTTCAATTTACTATTTATTGAGGAAATTAAATGCAATGCAAATAATGAACGATTTTCATATTTTCTGAAATTATACAAATTTAACGAGTGGTATGAACGCTAAAAGAGTCGAATATTTCTCGCAGCTCTGTTTGTTTCGAAAATGTCTAACTCCATTGTTACTATTTTACCATTCAACTTTCGCAGCCGTACTTTATTTTCGAGAAAATATATGTTTTGATTTTAAAATATTTCGTTTTTGGATCATGAGATCTAAATCTGTGGTGGTCAAGAATTTTTTTTTTTAATTCATTCAAAATCTTCTCAAGATTTACTGAACAGATCAAAAACAAACTAAATATGTTTTCACGAGCACAGAATTCTGTCTTTATAGTCAATGATCTATGTCCAACCACAAAATCCTAAAAAATATTCCGGCATTATAAATTATTTAAATTTTCTATTATATTGAAATAATTAACTTGTTATTTTAGATGTTTTCCAAAGAAAACAAAAATTAAATTAAACTACAATATATTGATATGTCTTAATTAAAATTGATTGAATTTATTTTAATTAAGTATTCAAACGTATGCAGCTGACCTAATAGTTTTAATGACAAATTTGATATGTATTTGTTAAACATTACGGAAATTATATAATAAAGAAGTACTTACTAATAAGTTTGCATCATTGATAAAATTGTTCTTGGCTCCGATATAATTTTATCATATATTTTAAAGTGTCTAAATCATAATCACAATGACCATATAAATGGTATGAGTCACATTGACAGGTTGTCAGATAGCACATAAGTATAAACGTACACTGTTGAAGTCATCCGCATAATGCGTAAATGGCTTACAAAACCAATAAAATTTCAGAGAAAATTTTGTATAAAAGCAAAGTTTCATTGTAATATGAAATAATAAATAGCAGAATTTGCATTCAAGATTTAAATGAAAACATTTTTTACAAACGGAAAATACAAAATCCAAACTTACGTGTTTCAATTAAAATCTACTGGTCATAAAATAGTCAATTGAACGGTTAAAAAAATAAATAAATAAATAAGGAGTAACTAGCTCTGTTTTAAATTAAGATCGCTTTTATTCATTAAATACTTTTTTTTTTATATGAAATAATTGCTTACAAAGGAAATAAGTATTTAATGAAATGGTACATTAACATACAATTACAGACAAAGTTTGGGATTTAATAAAATAATGAGGAGACGTAATCATTTTTTTTATTAAATTAATTTAAACTTATGTGCGGTCGTGGTGGTCATGCATAAAATATAAATTAACAACTATTATGAGCTTGAACAAAATGGTATTATATTAAATGTTATAACAAAACACTCATATCATTTTATATATATAAATCTAACATTTAAACTTGAAAAAACAGAAAACAACAATTTTCATTTTAAATTAAATGGTAGCTGGCCAAATGCCAAACACAATTCGAAAAATTGAAAATGTATAATAATATGTATTATAAACAAACATATTACACTGCCGTTCATTAAATCTGATTTATATAAAACGATAGAGTAAAATTCGATGGTGTGTGCACGCACATATGCACTACAAACCAGTACACAAAAAGGAACAAAAAAAAAAGAAAATTTAAAGAATTTTCATGTTTATATTTATACGTCCACTTTCACAGTAGTAAATTCACATTTTGTTAGCTATTTTTGGTGTTATAAGAAAGTGCTGTCATTCTTGAAAGAGACAATTTATTCTCATAATAAATGTAATTGCAGCATTTTGTGTTGTTTTTCTTTGAATGATAGTTAAAATATTTTGACTCGTCACTGTTTTAAAGTTATTTAAATTATCTTAACTTATTAGTCACGATTCCAAAAGGATTTTGGCAAAAGTTTCCATAATTTTGTATGTAAATTAGTTTCATAAATCACAATATAGAATAAAATCAATGAATTACAAATTCATTTAACTCTAAATTATAATTAAGCCAGATTTCAAAACTTATTATTTTCATAACTTTAGTGTTAAATTATTTTACTTTAGAAAAATCGGTGTCATTTGTTTACGGCTTAAATTCAATTAATTTTAAGAATTTTTACAATCGAAAGTATGTTTAAACGTGTTAAGTATTTAGATTAAGAAATTTGCATTCAATATTAAATCTTGTAGGCGTCTTAAATGGTTTATTTTTAAACTGTTAATGATATTTTTTTTGTTCTTTTGTTTTTTCAAATCGTCATGATGAATTTTTAATGTAAGATATTCTTTAGAGTTAATTTGAACATTTTTTGATGAACCCATTTCTTATAAGCATATTAACACAATCTTAAGTTATTCTAGTGTTCTGAGTTTTACGCATTTTTCATTCTTGCCATGAATAATAAGGTGATCGATTAATAGTTAATCAATCAAATATAGGCACCGTTGCATATTCAAAAAATTTGGTCTAAATTCAAGTGTTTTATTTTTACCAAACCTATAATAATGGGCACCGGCTCATTACTAAGTGTTGCTCTATTAATTTAGATCAATTTAAAAAACCAAATCTACCAAATAAATACTGTACGTCTTTATAATTTTATAATAATAATTGTGTGGCATATTAAACATGTTCCGTATTAATAATTAAGTAGTGATTGTGATGTTTTCATAAGATTTATGGTTAACGCCTATTTAGATAGATTTGGTAGACATAAATTACCACAACTATAGGTTGAGAGATCTTTATTTTTTATTTCCATTATTATTATTATTATTATTTGTCTCATTTTTTTTATTTTTTTTAATAATCGTCGGTTTTTCTATTACGATTCTGTGACTAAGCCATATTTCGTTCGAAAAGCTTTGCTACTTATTTATTTTGGTTAGCAGTGCATGAATATTTTTTTTATTTTCATGTCTTTTCTCTTTTTATTATTATTTATAATATTTATTATACTGAAAAGAAAATTGGTTACTCCGCTATGGTGTTATTGGTACTTACGGTAGTACTCTGTATACCTGTTATTAAAATTGAAAACCAAATGAAAATTTGTGAATTCGATGTACATATCCATTTTTTTTTTTTTTTTTTTTATATTAAATTGTTCTAATTCGAAATTATGTATGTGTGGTATTATTGCCTATAATTATTGATATGTTGGTTAATTCTGTTCTATGGGTCGAATGGTTCAGTCCTACATTTAAAACGAAGTTAACTGGGTTACATTTTTTTTATTCTCTTTTTGAACTTGGTATAAAGTGTAAAAATGAAGCAATTTAATTGGCAACAACTTATTTAAAGAAAAATTCTTGATCATATAGCAAAAACTTTCAAATAAATAAACAATCAAATATTATTTAAATGTATGAAGAAGTTTATTAAATTAATAAAATTTATTTAACTAAATAGATTTTCATTGATTTGTCATGCATATTTAAAAAAAAAAAAAAAAAACAACAACAACAACAAAAAACATTTTGAAAAGAATTTATTCAGAAACATAGTTTTTGTTCACATGTAAATATTATTGAATTAAAAACATGTGTGCCAAATTAATTGAATTCGTTAAAACTGATTGATCTTAAAAATACCATTTAAAAAAAAAGAAAAAAAAATTGCATTTGTATTTGACATATTGCCAAATGAAAACATAACTACATAAATACTTCTACACGCTACACAAGTTTGAATTGGTTTTTAATCATATCCACAATGGTGTTCAGTTTAAATGTAGAAATATATACGAACTAAGTTATCTTATATTTTACGTGCATTTTATATATATATAATTGTGATTTTTTCAATTGCCTAACAATATTTCAATAAACGACTTGATTAACGGAAATATAATAAATAATATATTGACTATGATAAAACAAGAGCAATTATCATTTATACTGATTTGTTTCTATTTAAATATTCTATGTTCATCGTATTATTTTCGATAATTGTATGACCACTAGCAATAAAAAAAAATATGTATTCGTATTTTTTAAGTCTATAATATATATTAAATCAATTGCTTATAGTGAATTGGTTGGTAGGTTCAGCGGGGATAATTGTTTAAAAAAAGAAAAAGAAAAAGAAAAATATTTATAAAATCTTGATTCTTAATTATGATCATAAGAGATTTACCTTTATACGGTATTTTAATTATTTAATTTGTAGATGAGTTCAAGTTTTCTATTGGCCTTAAATTTAAACGATTTATCGTTAAACCGTTTATTTATTTGGATTTCTTGTACAATAATACTAAGAATAGAGAAGATCTTTTTAAATGTTTTTACTAAAAAAATTATTTTGGAAAAAGTATGTAAGTTCTTCACATACCATACTAGGGTTTAACTCCGTCATCTATTTATTTTCTTAAATATAGCAGGTACAATTTTGACTTCTATCGGGAAATTGTAGACCATCATAAACTTGATAAAATACAATAATCGAAATAGTATAAAATTAGTATAAATGTTTAGATCATTTTATTTCAAATAGGAAAGGAAGGTAATATCTTTACGTTCCTCAAATCTTATTATAATTTCAACAATAAACCGATAATAATATATTTTAGAGTCAACAAAGTATAGCATATTTATGCAATTATTTAATTGTTTTTATTAAAAAAAAAATCTAACGATATTTTAATAGTTACACCCTGTAACCATGGGTCATTTCGCCGAAAACCAATTTAGCCAAAATACATTTTCGCCGAATACATTTTCGATAAAAATCATTAACTTTTAATAAAAATAATCAAAAATAGTATTAGCAATGGACGCGCTCAAAAAAAAATACGTAAATAGTGGAAATATAGTATTATCTGCTAGGGCTCAGCAGAAAATGAATTCTATACAGATCGACTTAACTACGATCTCAGCAGAAAATGTCTTATGTATATTGCGAAAAACGTATTCGGCGATATTGGTTTTCGGCGAAAATGTATTTCGGCGTACCGACCGGGAACGGTAACCATGTTTACTCTGTGTTACACCCAACTTTTAGTATGTAGTCGTATTTATACGTCAGAGAATTGTTATTTTGAGAAATTATCGCTAAATTCATTAATTTACACTTGAATCGCATTTATCGGTTAAGATTTTTTTTTTTAAAACTGTCGAAATGTCAACGGTCATAAATAAGTGCTATTGCGACAAATACGTGAAAAATCTTTGTTGATACATAATATCATTTAGTGATATTTAACAAAAACTGATTAGACTTTTCTTATTTCGTATATAACGAACTTGAAGAGTAAATATTTGAAAATTGATAATAGTTAATTCACTATATATGACCTACTCTATTTATTTGGATTGCACTAGAATGTTAAAATATTTAAGTTATATGTTTTAGCTTAGTCCATAAATTACAAAAAAATAAGAACCAACATTTAAAAGCTTATAGAAATATGTTTAAATTTACAAAAATAATGTTATTCCATTTGGATCACCAAATACTTGAACATTTTGTCAATTTAAAGTAGAAAAACATTAACCATGATGTCACATCATCGATGGATTGATAATTTCAGAGAACAAATATTTTACCGTGATCCTGTACAGGTATTTTTAGCATTTAGTCAAAAATGTTCTATATAAAAATCTGGTTGCCTATATAATCTAATATCTATTCTATTGCTAATATTACAGTTTTTCGATTAGACGTTAGATTCTATACCTATAGCTTTTTGCAACTATTTCACTCAAAAGTAATTAAACTTTATTTTGTTAACCAAATCTATAAATACAAAAAAAATAAAACAATAAGTACATAAAGTAAATCGTTCAGTGAAACTTATAACAATAAACAAATGTAAAAAGAACATTTAAAAAAATGTTTTAAGAGGGCTATGTACCAAAATACCGCATCTTTTGTCTCGTGTATGTAGGAATTAGAATTTTGATTTTTAGCTTTATATAGGCTATAATTAAATTTTAAAACCGACCCGCGGTACCCATATTTTCCTCCTACAAAACAACTTTTTTCAAATTCTTTTTTATGCACAATATTTTCTTTATTTATGTGTTGCGTGTAAGTATGTAGGAATTACATTTTTTATTTTATTTTTTTTACGCGAAATATAATTGAAAACAAAGAAAAAGTACATAAAAATTACTGGAAAAAAAATCAAAGCTCTTTTGTGCGACGTTGCCGAATAGACTTATTTGCGAGACTGTTTAACCAACGATTATCGGATCACTTTTTTCTTTTTCTTTTTTTTTTTGGCTCAATATACACAACTTTTAATATGAAGTTTATGTTTATATAGAACCAAGTATATTTTCTAAATAAAATATTAAATTAACTACTTTAATGGTTTTTTTGGAAAATTTACTT